>VXCM01001886.1:0-103608 GCA_014773175.1 Lucifuga dentata
ACTATAGTAAGTGTATAGTAAGGTATATTAAGTGTATAGTAAGGCTATAGTAAGTGTATAGTAAGGTTATTCTAAGTGTATAGTAAGATTATAGTAACTGTACAGTAAGACAATATTAAGTGTACAGTAAGACTATATAAATGTATAGTAAGGCTATAGTAAGTGTACAGTAAGACTATAGTAAGTTTATAGTAAGGCTCTAATAAGTGTATGGTATAGACTATAGCAAGTGTATAGTAAGGCTATAGTAAGTGTATAGTAAGCTACAGTAAGTGATTATTAAGGCTGTAGTAAGTGTTTAGTAAGGCTATAGTAAGTGTTTAGTAAGGCTATACTAAGTATATAGTAAGACTATAGTAAGTGACGTAATACTATAGTCAGTGTATAGTAAGGCTACAGTATGTGTATAGTAAGGCTATAGTAGGTGTATAGTAAGGATATAGTAAGTGTATAGTAAGCTATAGTAAGTGTTTAGTAAGGCTATAGTAAGTGTATAGTAAGCTACAGTAAGTGATTAGTAAGGTTATAGTAAGTGTATAGTAAGGCTATAGTAAGTGTATAGTAAGCTACAGTAAGTGATTAGTAAGGTTATAGTAAGTGTATAGTAAGGCTATAGTAAGTGTACAGTAAGGCTATACTAAATGTATAGTAAGGTACAGTAAGTGATTAGTAAGGCTATAGTAAGTGTATAGTAAGGCTATAGTAAGTGTACAGTAAGGCTATACTAAATGTATAGTAAGGTACAGTAAGTGATTAGTAAGGCTATAGTAAGTGTATAGTAAGGCTATAGTAAGTGTTTAGTAAGTGTATATCAAGGCTATAGTAAGTGTTTAGTAAGGCTATAGTAAGTGTATAGTAAGACTGTTGTAAGTGTTTACTAAGGCTGTAGTGTGTATAGTAAGACTATAGTAAGTGTATAGTAAGGCTATACTAAGTGTATAGTAAGGCTATAGTAAGTGCTTAGTAAGTATATATTAAGGCTATAGTAAGTGTTTAGTAAGGCTATAGTAAGTGTATAGTAAGACTATAGTAAGTGTATAGTAAGGCTAAAGTGTGTATAGTAAGACTATAGTAAGTGTTTTAGTAAGTGTATAGTAAGGCTATAGTAAATGTATGGTAAGGCTATAGTAAGTGTTTAGTTAGGCTATAGTGTGTAGAGTAAGACTATAGTAAGTGTATACTAAGACTATGGTAAGTGTATNTTTAGTTAGGCTATAGTGTGTAGAGTAAGACTATAGTAAGTGTATACTAAGACTATGGTAAGTGTATGGTAAGACTGTAGTAAGAGTATAATACATGTATAGTAAAGCTATAGTAAGTGTATAGTAAGGTTATAGTCAGTGTATAATAAGGCCATAGTATGTGTATAGTAAGACTATAATAAGTGTTAATAAGGCTGTAGTGTGTATAGTAATACTATAGTAAGTGTATAGGAAGGCTATAGTAAGTGTATAGTAAGGCTATAGTAAGTGTTTAGTAAGGCTATACTAAGTATATAGTAAGAGTATAGTAAGTGACGTAATACTATATTCAGTGTATAGTAAGGCTATAGTAAGTATACAGTAAGACTACAGTAAGTGTTTAGCAAGGCTATACTAAGTGTATAGTAAGGCTATAGTAAGTGTATAGTAAGCTATAGTAAGTGTTTAGTAAGGCTATAGTAAGTGTATAGTAAGACTATAGTAAGTATACAGTAAGACTATAGTCAGTGTATAGTAAGGCTATAGTAAGTGTTTAGTAAGGTTATAGTGTGTATAGTAGGACTATAGTAAGTGTATAGTAAGACTATAGTTAAGTGTTTAGTAAGCGTATAGTAAGGCTATATTAAGTGTATAGTAAGACTATAGTAAGTGTATAGTAAGACTATAGTAAGTGTATAGTAAGGCTAGAGTAAGTGTATAGTAAGAGTATAGTAAGTGTATAGTAAGACTATAGTAAGTGTATAGTAAGGCTCTAGTAAGTGTATGGTATAGACAATAGTAAGTGTATAGTAAGGCTATAGTAAGTGTTTAGTAAGGCTATAGTAAGTGTATAGTAAGACTATAGTAAGTTTATTAAGACTATGGTAAGTGTATAGTAAGACTGTAGTAAGTGTTCAGTAAGTGTATAATAAGGCCACAGTATGTGTATAGTAAGGCCATAATAAGTGTTTAGTAAGGCTGTAGTGTGTATAGTAAGACTATAGTAAGTGTATAGTATGGCTATAGTAAGCGTATAGTAAGACTATAGTAAGTGTACAGTAAGACTATAGTAAGTGTATAGTAAGGTTGTAGTAAGTGTATACTAAGACTATAGTAAGTGTAAAGTAAGGCTATATTAAGTGTATAGTAAGGCTATTGTAAGTGTATAGTAAGACTATGGAAAATGTATACTAAGACTGTAGTAAGAGTATAATAAATGTATAGNGTAAGTGTATAGTAAGACTATGGAAAATGTATACTAAGACTGTAGTAAGAGTATAATAAATGTATAGTAAGGCTTTATTAAGTGTATAGTAAGACTATAGTCAGTGTATACTAAGGCTATAGCAAGTGTATACTCAGCCTATATTAAGTGTATAGTAACTGTTTAATAAGATTATAACAAGTGTATAGTAAGGCAATTGTAAATGTATAGTAAGGCTATAGTAAGTGTATAGTAAGGCTATGTTAAGTGTATAGTAAGGCTATGTTAAGTGTATAGAAAGACTATAGTAAGTGTATAGTAAGATTACAGTAAGTGTATAGTAAGGCTATAGTAAGTGTGTAGTAAGGCTATAGTAAGTGTACAGTAAGACTAAAGTAAGTGTATAGTAAGGCTATAGTAAGTGTTTAGTAAGGCTACAGTGTGTATAGTAAGGCTATAGTAAGTGTTTTAGTAAGTGTATGGTAAGGCTATAGTAAATGTATGGTAAGACTATAGTAAGTGTTTAGTAAGTGTATAGTAAGGCTATAGTAAATGTATAGCAAGGCTATAGTAAGTGTATGGTAAGGGTATAATAAGTTTTTAGTAAGGCTATAGTGTGTATAGTAAGACTATAGTAAGTGTATAGTAAGACTATAGTAAGTGTATAGTAAGATTGTAGTAAGAGAATAATAAATGTATAGTAAGGCCATAGTATGTGTTTAGTAAGGCTATAGTAAGTGTTTAGTCAGGATATAGTAAGTGTGTAGTAAGACTATAGTAAATGTACATTAAGTGTTTAGTATGATTATAGGAAGTGATAGTAAGGCTATAGTAAGTGTATAGTAAGACTTTTGTAATGCTATAGTAAGTGTATTGTAAGGCTATATTAAGTGTATAGTAAGACTATATTAAGTGCTTAGTAAGGCTATAGTAAATGTATAGTAAGGCCATAGTAAGTGTATTGTAAGGCTATAGTAACTCTATAGTAAGGTTATACTAAGTGTATAGTAATATAGTAAGTAAATGTTATAGTAAGTGTTTAGTAAGTGACATAAGGCTATAGGAAGTGTATAGTAAGGCTATAGCAAGTGTATACTAAGGCTACATAAAGTGCATATTAAGACTATAGTAAGTGTTTAGTAAGACTATAGTAAATGTATAGTAAGATTATACTAAGTGTATAGTTAGGCTATAGTTATATATACTTACATATAGTAAGCGTTACTATACCCTTAGTATAACCTTACTATACACTTAAGCCTAACATTTTGCGCTTTGTTGAGCCACGCTTGATGTAACATGGATGACGTGTAAATGCAACAAGAATTCGGCTGATTTTAAAACCCAGATGAGTTCAATTTCATGGAGCGTGAGTCATTAAAACCCAAAATAGTGACTTAGAAAACCAAGGAACTACTTTATGGTGCATTCAAGGAAGCTTCAACATTAAAGAACATTACATTGTTGAGACATGAAGTAAGAAAAACAAATCCATAACAAGAACAATAAGTAATGTGTTTATTTATAAGCTAGATCAAAGATGGACTACATGACAATAAACAGAGAGAATTTTCTAAAATTAAGTGAAGAAGATTTATTTGGATACTAAATTTTTTGTAGAATTGTTTCTTGCTTATTTAGATAATTTTTCCTTATTTTTTTTCTCGTACTGAGCAGAAAAAGAAGAATGTTTTACAGTTCTTTAGTACTTTACTCTTTCATTTTTCTCTGAAATGTCTTTTCTACAAAATGTTAAAAATTAATTTCAAGAATTTCTTTCCTCTGACTTTTTTTCTTGAATTTTCTGTTATCTTTTTTTTTTTGCAGTTATTTGGTAAATTAAAAAAGAATTCAATGAAAACTACAATTTGCAAAAAATAACTTTAGTCTATGAGTATAGAGGGATACCTGAGGAAAAGGTGCAAAACCACCACTTTAGTCCTTTAAATATTTGCTTTGAAGGCTGTAGTAACTCCCCAGGTGAAAGAAAGTAATGCCTGAAAAAAGGGACTTCTTACCTGAAGGAATTGACAGCGAGTTCCTTCAGAGTGCCGAGATTCGCTTTCAACCCTCCGATGCCTACAAAGGCTTGGTAGAAGTCGTAGGAGAGGCCGGTGGTGCCAAACAGAGACGGATCATCGGAACTTATCACCATTGGGTGACCTTCAGACATCAGTATTGCCGCAGGATGGTTCCTTAGATCTGATACCAGCTTCAGCACCTGGAGGTCAAAGGCAAGCATGTACAAAATAAGTATCCAAGCAGAGGAAAAAAAGCTTCAGAATGCCTCAGTCATAAGTTTGTATTCACCCTTTAATTTGAAGACAAGCACCCTTAAATCACTGAAAGTAATACCACAAATTTCCCTTGATTGTCAAGACAAAGACAGCTTCTTTTAATGAATAAAAATTAATTAATGCTTCATTTGATCTTTTAAGGATTATTGTTTTGCTCAAAGTTACCACCGATGTTTTACTGTAATGTTAATCTGAAAAGTTTAAGATGTTTTAAAGGGTTTTATTCCCTTGTGACCCACAGTAGTTCCTCTCCTTAAGGTTCTGTTCTGTTGCAGGTTTTCTGACCTGGTTTGAGATGGGGCACAGCTCTACAGCCACGTTTCCTTTCCTGGAAAGCTCCTTAGCAACTGGGTGGTGTGCCAAAGCATAGCCATGCCCGATGCGGGTGGTGTTGAACAACAGGGCGTCAAGAATGTTTTGATCCACATCGGTACCTTCGTCATCTGCATGTACAGACAAAGTAAGGAGTAAGTAAAGAAAGGTAAGTATTTGTAAAAGTAAGGATTTGAGGGATGATCGATGTTTTCCAGCTAAACACCAGTTTCAAAACTTTGAAATTGCTTTGGAACATTGCCATCTTATAACTGATGCAACTGACATAAGCTTTTAATGCAACAATTATTAGCTTTGGTAACGCTGGATTGGGATGTGATGACATCTGAAACTTCCACAAGTTTCAAACATCATCAGTCTGGAATGAACGGTGTCAAAATTGTTTTCATATTGGAATTGAAGTGTTTTGGAATGTCAAATGGATGGATTTAGGGGGTTGAAATTGCCATCTCTGTTGTGTGGAGTAGTTTCTGAGAAGACCTGATACCTCTGTCTTATAATTTATATTTCTTAGTCACTCTGTAAAACACCCACCTGTCTCTCCTGCGTGAAAGAAGTAAGGCAGTGTGACCCCCAGATCAGATGGTAGAGACAGAGCCTCCCTGAAATACCAGAGAGGCCTCCCGCTGTCCTCTCTGCCAACCTTCACACCACAGACACACAGGAGAAATTAAACAGCAATGGAGTTATTTAGGATTTCAACTTTAAAAATAATTGTCAATGAGATCTGGAAAATTAAGACTCTTACCATGTCAAATCCTGCAACAACATCTGGGAAATCCTTTTGCATTTGAATGGCCTCTTTCACAGCTGCTTTAACTTCAGATACACTCAGTGCCCTGACAAAAACAGAAATAAAAAAATAGTTTTCCATTATACATGTAAAGAAATCACCCTTCGAACATTTTTTTTATTGATTGTGTTGTGTTTTAAATGAAAGATCAGCAGTCTTCAAGGATTATTTGAGTATACGAGTACTTTTTGGTGAATAAATTTTAATATTTACAAATGTTTTATGTAAGGGGGGAAGAACATAATTGCTACTGTCTGGATTCGTAAGTAATACATAACAAGTGCAACATACATACGTACGTACATACATACAGTACATAGCTGCTCAAAAGTTTGGAATCACTCATGATTTTCACATAGAATCAATATTTCAGTAATGTAAAACTAATTTTGTTTCATTTGTATATATGTATAAAATGATTCTACTGTCTGTTAGTATTATGTAGCTACATAGGTTTACCATAAGAAGAGGAAAGAAGAAACTGTAAAAAAATAAAAAAAAAAAAAAANAAAAAAAAAAAAAATAAAAAATTAAGACATTTTACAAATGTCCAGAATCATTACATGAGTTGTAGATGATTCCAAATTCATTCAGAGAAGCTGTATGTGGTTCCAGAGATTATTAGGAAATTTAGATTATTCCCTGATGCTCTAGAAACTGAATGCCTCATCTTTGCAAAGCAATCAATCAATCAATCAATCAGAGCATTACTGTCAAACCATTCATATACAAATACACAGGAATATATAGATGGTTTGACAATAAAGCTCTGATTGATTGATTGATTGAAGCAGTGATTAAATCCCATAGTGGATACTTTGATGAGAAAATCACTAAAATAGTGTTATTTATCATTTAAAAACTTTTCCCTCCCTACATATTTGAAATACTAAAGCATCTTAAAATACATTTTGGTGTTTGTTTCATATAATTTGAAAAACACTGTTATTGAATAGAATAGCAAGAACTACTTAAAGGAAAAGTGATTCTAAACTTGAGTTGTATATCCATACACGTACATACATACACCTACATGTATGTGTGTACACAGACACACACACACATACTCATGACATTATCATGAGGCCAAAGAAGGTCCAGCTAAGGCCTTTTTCAGAGATGAACGTTTAGGGGGTCAAATCAGGTGAGTAAGGTTGGAGAGGGTAAAATAGTGCACATTTGTCTAGTTTCTCTATCTTGTCTTGGGTACTTCTGGAACTTCTTAGTTCTCTTTCTCAACTCTTGTAAATACCTGTGGACAGAAATGATGATACGAGCTCCCAGGAAGTCTGCGTGTTCTGCAGTAAACTTCTTCGTGACTTCTTGAAACATTTTTAGAGTCCAGATCTTATCATGAATGGTTCCATCAAGCTCATATGTCTACAACAGAGAAAGGGTTTAGTTAGATTTGAGAAGATAAGATATCAACATGCTATGAATTTGCATAAAGAAAACAATGTGCTTTTAATTGATTGGCTAAATTTTACTTCTGGAAATCAGGTGTGAATGACCAGCAATGCTGACCCTGGAGAGACCACTTCGAAGTTCCAAATACATGATGTTGTCTTGGTGAAGCTCCTCCAGGCCTTTGTAGAAATAGTCCCTGAGCACAGGAGCATGCATGAGGAGCCCAGCGGCTGCTATGAATACTTTCTCAAACTTCTCCCACACGATATCCTGGCTCGGATACGCCGTGTCTGGATCCCCGGTGAACAATGTGAGGTGCTGCATTAAACTGAGAAACATCCAAAAACATGCATGAGGGCTGAATAGCTGGAAGTATTACTAAGAAAATTTTACTTAAATATTTAGCAACCTTTTCAAAGAACTGTAAAGTTTACTTAAATGTTTTTATACTGTTTGCTTAAATATTTAGTTGATTTTACTTTAGGTATACTGTAAACTTCACTTAAAAATTTTGTAAGCTTTAAAATGTTTGGAACTTTAAATAATAGGCAAATTAAGCTTAAAACTACAGCCAATAGATAAATGTACCGGAGTAAAAAAAGTACAATATTTTCCTCTGGAAAAAGCTCAAGTGAAATACAAATACCTCAAATTTGTTAATTAATTAGTACTTGAATGTATCTACTTATAAGTACTTGTGGTCCCACTGCATGTTGGAATACTTGTGGAGGCTGTTTTTTTCTCTCTACCTGTTATCAAATTTTGTAAGGTCTTCTGCTTGGGCTCTGAGGTTCCGGAGCAGCTGCCAGTAGAAACAGTCCCAGCGGGGGAAGGGCTGCCTTTCAGAGAACAGGAAGCGGACCGAGTGGTCCCATGTGAAGCAGATGTAACAGTTTGGCCTGTAGGTGGCGTTCTTCACCAGCCAGTCTGCACTGACCAGAGAGGATTTGTGGATGTGAAGAGCAGCTCCTGGTACCAGAACACAAGAAGAACATAAAAGACTTTCAATTAAGTGTTTTTAGTGTGTTCTTTTTAGAAATTTTTATCTTATCTTTAATAAACTTTCCTTATATAATTAGTAAATTTAGATCAAAAATCACTTAATATTTAAGTAATATTTTCTAATTTTTGATCTAAATTTACTAAGTAAACTTTACCAAAAAATTTAGTAAAATTTACTTAAATATTAGTTAATTTTACATAAATGTTTATAAAACTTTACATAAAACCTGACATTTTCATAAATGTTATTCAAAAAATAATAAATTTCACTTCAATGTAGTTAACTTTACCCAGTATTAAATAAACTTAGCTTTAAAATTTACTAAACTTAACTTTTAAAAAAATCAGTAACTTTATTTAAAATGTCAGTAATTTTTAATTAAACACAGAGAACATGAATTTTGGTAATCTCATACATTTTTACTTAATGTTTAGTAAAATATTAGTAAACTTAAGTTTTAAAAAAATCCAGTACATTTTCCTTCAATAATTAGAAAATGTTATATAAGGTGTAGTAAATTATATTTCAAAGAAGTTAGTAAAATTTATGTAAAAGAAAAGCCAGTAGTTTATATAAACAAAAAATTCTTAAAATTTCTGATTTTACTTTAAAATGATAAAATTTTAGTACAAATTACAAAATTGTACATAAACAATTTGTGATTAATGTTTTTTGCAATGTTTATCAAAATTGTAATGCATTGTATTCTTTCATTTTCAAAGTTTAATTAAATTTAGTTAAATTTTAAACTTTTTTTGAATTTAAAATTAAAACTTAATTTAAAATTACTTTAAAATTTAAACATGCAAAATGTTTTCAGTAATTTCATTGTTTCCAATTAAATTTACAATATCTTAACATAAATGTATTGTATACCATTACTACTGTTAAATTATTACTTAAACCTTATACTTAATTTTTGAAACAAATACAAATAATTTTTTGAGTTAAATTATATTTTATCTTCTTGTTATTTGCTTCTTTATCTTCCTACTGACTTCCATTTAATATCTTACTCAGTTGATATATGAGCAAGTAAACATTTGATTCAAGTCTTGCAATTAAGTATTTTTCCATTATTGATCTTTTCAATACTTTTAACACTTCTTCCACTGTCAGCTCACCTTTGGGCATCTTCTGCAGCAGTCTGAAGATGGCGCTCTTTTGGATGAGAGGCTTTGCCTTGAAGAAGTGAAGAGCAGGAGGAAACAGAGCAGCAGACATCTCCTGCTTCTTTAAGTGATGGAGGTAAGCGTCGAGCCGCTGCTCTGCCGCCGTCAGCATCACTTGGCCTCCTGTCTGTCTGGATGCCTCCTGATGCATCAGCATCTCCCTCTGAGCAGGATCAGGCATCCCATCACTCAGACTCACGATCCACAGCAGCAGCACATATGTAACCACAGCCTGGCTCAATGAAATCATGTCTATTTGCCACAGGAAGGCGCTGTGTCGTATATCCCTCCTATAACATTATCTGCCACCCTCTGGAGTCAGCAGGATAGCTGCAAGGATAGAAAAACTGAGACAGGCACTGATATACTTCACATATTTATATCAAAGGACAGTGAGTGGTTGATGTACTATTTTAAAAATTTAACATAGTTTTTCAGGTCACATACATGCTCAGCTTTTATTAGTCCATATTTATCTCATGCAGTAGCTTTGCTTTCTAAATCAAAATGTGAAGAATCTGATGCTCAGGTCATTTATTAAGAATCTTAAAGCAAATAGGAAAATCTTAAAAGAATTAAAATAAAATACTTACTAACAAGGAGCTTCTGGTGTCCTATGTCTCAGCTCACCAGTTTTCCAAAAGCCTCAGCTTGTTTTTCACAAGATACTCCGCTGTCAGCCCAGCATGTCAGCAAAATCCTTAGAGCTTCCAGATAATTGGACCATTTTTCTCTGACAAATACCATGTGATAAACGAATGGTTGAAGCATGAATGGCCACTGTTACAAAATAAATACGTGTAATTAAAAACTGTACATATCTCAGGAAAACCCTGAAATGCAATGTAATGTAAGTAAAAAAAAAAAAAGCAGAAAAGTGATACTAATGATTTATATTTTATTATGTTATACATTTCCACAATATGACAGATAAAGACACAAAAAATGAACAAAACCAAAAACAACCACACATACATATAATTTAATCTGGAAACCTCATATACATACAGTGCACCCTCAGCCACTCCTCTAATTCATGATATAAGAATAACGTACAGTCAGTGTAACATCAATAACTTAATTAACTTGGTAAGGTCAAGTCTGGTCTTCTGTTGTGTTTCTCAGATACTTTACTCTGCGATTGGTTGAAGCAGACACCCATTAGCAATAAAAGCCCCATACAACTTATCATGTGGGCTAGAGGTTAATGAATCTGGGGTAAAAACAGGGGACAGATGTTTTATTTGTCACGAAGATCAGGAAGTGTTAAATATCCAGCCAATCACGTTGCTGTGACTAAGCAGTGTGTAAACTGAGACCTTTCAAAGGGAGCAGCAGAGAAAACCAGCCATCACATCTGTACATTACCCAGAATGCACATCTGTAATACTGAATTGCCACGTCAGTGATGTCCCTTAATGCACCGAAAAATAACAGCAATACATCACACAACAACGCGTCTCTTTTGAGTTGGAATTGCATTGGAAACTCTTTTCACAGACACATGAATGACGTCTTTCATTTTATATGACAAAATAAAAAGGAGATTTTTCTCTAAGATGGTACAGTTACTCAGTCCATAAACTTGCGGTTTGGGTTGGCACCAAAGAGGGCCACTCGGATTTCAGGCATCATCTGCGAACACAAAGACTCATGGTTTAATGTTGAGAAATATGTCGGATGTACAAAAAAAATCCAGCAAAGGGCTGAAGTTTGTTTTTAACCAGTAATTTGACTTGTAGCTCCTCACAGAAAGAAAGATGTAAAATTAGCTATGGTGAAATCAGTTTATACTAATCAAATTTTTGTCAAATGCATGTTAACAAAAGCAATTGTCATGCAACGGGAAATTAAATTAGAGAACACCTAATGTGAGACGACCCAATTTCCCACCTGCTGAGCCATGAGCTCCAGTCTGCTCTCCAGAGTGTTGGAAACCTTAATCTTCCCATCTCCATTGTAGATTTCGATCCCTCCAGAACTGAAGGCAACAATGAGCAGAACAAAACAGAACCCACAGAAGATGCTTAAGAAAGTTTTCAGGAAAAAGGCTTTGAGTTTGATTTGTTTCGCAAATGTGATGTTGTCTACCTGAGTAGAAAGTAAGTACATTTACTCAAGTAGTTCACATTCAGCATGAGATAAAATTGCCACTTATATCTTTCTTTCCATCCTACCTTAATTTTTTTCTGCTTTTTACTTAATTTTTTCCTTCTTTCCTTCCATCTTTCTGTATATATATCATTTTGCTTTATTAATTTCTTCCTTTTCTTTCCTGCACCTATTCCTTCTCCTTCTCTCTGATCTCTCTCCTTATTTCCTTTTTTCAAGCAATCCTGCTGGGTTAAAAAAAAAAAAAAAACCTATATGCCCAATTTTGGCATTTTCATTATTAGGCAATATTTAACCATCTAAATTCTGAAGGGAATTATTCTTCGCATGTATTATTTATAGTATAAATAGTAATGTGTAACTATTACTGCTAAAACAGGCTTACTTATATTTAAATTCAGGACTTTTACTTGTAATTGAGTATTCCTCTATTGTGGAAACGCTATGGGTACTTAGGATTCTACTTCTTCCACCACTGATACTTACACATCTGGGGAGAGGAAGTTATCCTGGTCGATGCGGACCTCCAGATTATTCTTCACGGCTGCCTTGTATATGGGAATGTTCCTCTGGATGGATGCCTGAAAGACAAGAGAAATTACAACATTTATGTTCAGAAAATGTATTTGAGCATGCGCACACTAACAGAAACATCACTCACCTGCACTAATTGCTGATCCTGTTTACGGCAGCGAATAGTAAGTTTGGTCTCCAAAAGTTGATAGAATCCCTGATATTAAACATAAAAGAAAGATGATCAAACTTAATATTTTAACACCTACTCAGTACGGTTTTCTTATATCCATATAGAGAAGCTAAGATCGGTTGCAAACCTGTAGTATCAAGCCGTCCATCAAAGCTGGGTACCTAGCTGGGTCTTTTGCCACATTAGCGAGCCGTTGGCGAGCCTCATTCAACATGTCCTGAGGGGTTCAATTGGCATAAATTGTGTATATTTAACACAGAGGACCTTTCATGCACTATCATACATAAAATATGACAGCATGATGACTGTATGATGTACAATGGCTTACTGAGATCATATCATCACGAGCCTTCAGGACCTTCAGTCGAGCCTGATTCATCAGGTTGGACATTTGACTGTTGGAAGAACAAACGACACAAATTTTATCTATTCCGCTCCGTCTGTGTTTGTTAGAAAACCCTGGAAACCATTTTAAGCAGTTTACAATGGAGACTCTGTTGTACGAAACGGCTAAATAAAATTAGGGAAATGGTGTGTCATGCAGACAGCCATTGCTTTGTTCTTTAAAGGACCAGTCAGCAGGACATGTGACCTGAGATGACCCGACTCACATTTTCTTCTGCTGCTCAATCTGTTTCTCCTTCTTCTCGTAGTACTCCATGATCTTCAGCCTCTGAGTTTGGACCAGACGACCCTTCTCGATGTTGAACTCTTCTTCTGCCTGCAGGTGCAGACAAAGTAAAAACCAGTCAGATGTGTCATCATCGTCTACTGAAAGATTTCTTATGATCACAAAAATAGGGCACATTTAAAAAAAAAAAAAAATTACAGTGATGAGCCTAAGTAGGGAAAACACTTTAAATATTTAACTTGTACACCAATGCATGTACACAGATGTAGAGATGCATCACTGTACAAATAAATTTGAGGGGGGAAAAAAAACACAAAATAGACCACAACAATGAGAAAGAAGAGGAAAAAAAACATACAGCTTATAACTACAAAGCTTGGTCAGATTTAAGTAAAAAAAAAAAAACAACAGAATAACATTAGATATACACTCAAACAACAACAAAACTAAATCTTAAAATGTTAAAATCTTAGCAGTCATGGGTCATACAAGTTTTTTTTTATATATATATAATTTGTCTCAAGAGTCCAATTCAATTAGAAGTGTTGTGAGCAGGAGTTTTGTCCATTCATAATTACTGTCTTTATTATACAGTTTATACAGGGTTGCATGCAGCTTCTTCCTTAAATATGGCTCTTTGATCTGTCCTACGCCTTTCAGTTCATAAACATATGATCTTTGCTGCTAATCGTCCAATAATCATGGGTTTCTTTACAATGTAAAAGACAAAATGTAGGACCATGATGACAGTGAAACCTGTAACATTTTACTAAAAAAAAAAATATATATATATATATATTTGGACAGCTCAAAACCATATGAAAAATTTACACACCTTAATCATTAACACCATAAATTGTATGATTTCTTACATGAATGTAGCATATTTGTGTATAAAATTATAATTGTGCATTTTGTTCTTCACTTATTTCAAACCTAAGTACAAATGCTGAGACTCCATAATGATGAAATCACAAACACTTCATGTCTCCATTTTTAATAATTTATAAGCATTCGCTGCTTCTAACTGCAAACATATAATATTCATGTGCTGAGACAAGACTACATGGCTAAAAATGTCAATTATGACTCCACAATCTTGAACTTTCTTTGCATTGCTGGGATGTGGATGGTTTACTTCGCCACCTACTGTTTTCTTTACGAATAGCACCTATGAAACTATTTACTGGAAACGGTCTTAATTGTTACAAGCTAAGTGTGTGTGTGTGTGTGTTTTGTGTGGTGCCTGTACCTTGGCGTCAATTTCCTCTGCTTTCTCATTGGCCTCCTGCTCAATGAAGGCCATCATGTGCTTAATCTACAGACAGGAAATAAGAAATACAAATGAGAAACAAGACTAGAAAGAAAACATCAATCCTCGTCTTGACTGTCCAAAAAACTCTGATGCTGATTTGACATCATCTGAGGCAACAGTTAAGCATTTTTCATGTCTTTCTGGAAGTCTGAGGGGGCTACATCAGGTCCAAGGCCACAATCATGACAAGCAGCAAGGCGTCAACTGATTGGGCAGATTGTTTGTCCATCTTTTACAGAGCTTATAAATTATAATCACTTGGTTCAAATTAATGCAGTTAATTTGCAAAAATACTTGAGGGATGAAAATAATAAAAAGTATTACAACCCTTTTCACTTCCCTCTGTGTCAAGCTGAGAATGTATCAGTAAACCATTTACAGATCAATCATAAATCAATTTATAGGTCTCCTAAAAAGAAACTCGAGAATGATTGCTCACCCTGCTGTGAACATGCTCAGCAAACATTCTCTCACAGCAGTGTGGAATGCTTCTGTTCATTTTGCTTAACCCTCTGGAGTTTAAAGTTATTTTTGCAATTTGACTTTTAAAAATATTCTATTTTTTTACACTTTTTTTTTTAAATAGAATTGTTTCCCTAATCTGATTTTTTTTTAGATTCTTTCATTTTCTAGATTTTTTTNTTTTTTTTTTTTTTTTTAGAATGCAGTAATTAGATTTGAATTTCAAAAATTTCTTTACCTCTTTTTTTCCCCCCCAGGAACATCTCTACTAACCCATAAGCATGTAACCTATAAGTAGATTTACTGTTGTAGTTTACGCTTATTTTCTATTAGATCATTTTCAATAGACTTCCTCTTTATTGACTGGATGTGTTCCTCATCAGGCATGTGTTTATCATGTGACCCTCAACATCTCAGCCATAACTTTCATACATTTACTTAGAAAAAGCAGATTACATTTGTTTATGAGAATTTTTTTTTTTTTTTTTTNAATTTTTTTTTTTTTTTTTGCAAAGATAACGCAACACGGTGTATTCTAGCTTATATTTGTATTTATTTCATTCTAACCTACAGCATCTCTCCCAATGTCATCCACCTTCACACACAAATCCAACATATTCACAACGAACAGGCACATATGTTACTTCTATAATGAGACAACAAGTGATGTATGGTTTCATTTTTGAGATAAAAGACTTTGAATATTGATATTTCGACGATTAACAGTTATTATTACCTGCTTCTGTACGTCGGCATCGCTAAGCGCCATGGTTGCAGCTGTCAAATATCCGTTCGGGCCTGCCAGGAAAACAACAATAAACACAAAAATAAAAAAACTGGCCGAATACTGAGAGTGTGTTTGGAAAAAAGATCAACTCAAATGACGCATTTGTGGTAATAAGTAGTATTTATTTACCTGAAAATGAAAGCAAAGAATGTATGAATTAATCGCCGCAGTCGTGACTAATAAAAATGTCTACGGAGATCAGCTGATTTTCGCGTCACGTGATGTGTACTTCCGCCATAACAGCCAATCAGGTGTAAGCACAAGGATGACGCGTATGATACAGGAAATGAACATAATGTTTGTTCAAAACTAATGGAAATATAATAAATTAATTTATATTTGCTACAATTAAAACAAAAATAAATACTACTGGAAATCACTTATTGATTATAATAATTGAAAGAAAAAAACTAGTTATTGCCTATTCATTCTAAAATTATTTTATTGCCAAAGATATGAAGATATGTGCTGAACTTTGCACCTTCTGTAATCTATAGTTTGTTTCCGCTATTTTCCAAGAACTTAACAACTTTCCTAACTTTCCAAACTTTAGGTTAAACCTTCTTAATTTTATCATAGGATTCTCTGGCTCTTTTAATTCAGTAAATGCAAACTAAAGTGTAATAACTGAATGTTTATACATTAAATGTGCTTTGTAGGTGTACTGGATGAGACCTTGTGACTGACATAGATTAGTTTCTAGTCTTTTAATTTTCTTGACAGTAGAGGGAACCAGACCTCAGAAAGTTCAGCTCTGCTCTGACATACATTTTCCACTCAGTGTCAACAGGATAAAGTTCATTTCAAGACTCAGAACTTATCTGACCCTTGATGCAACCTGGAGCAAGAGTTTATTATCTTCTAATTTTCTAAAATCTTCTAAAATCAAGAAGGTAACATACAAAAAAAAAAAAAAAAAAAAAGTGTGAAATACAGATTCGCAATTTCTGCACATTTAGATTTAGATTAAAATTTTTTCTGTGTCAGTTTGAATAGATGCCAAAATTACCATTTGACTGCTCTTCTGCCAACTGTTATGTCAGGGGTTTGGAAAGTGAGAGAGAGAGAGAGAGAGAGAGAGAGAGAGCTGTGTACAGCTTGTCCATCTTGTTATTCCTGTGTCAGCTCCGGCATGCATGTCTATGTTGTTTTGTAGCTTTGTGCATGAATCCACGTCGCATGAATCCCTGACCTTCAACATCTGCCTTTCATCTAAAAACTTATTCAACAACCAGGTATGCCACAAATTGTCCTGTTTATTCTTCGCCTTACAGAAAGTTTGAGCCTGAATTCTCCTGCACAAAAACACCAGAGAGAGTGAAAACGTACACGTTCAGGGATGTGATTTGATGTAGTGGCAATTTGTGTGCCGTACTTTTTTAAAAAGGTGTATTATCTGTAAGAATATCAGTGAAAGGGTCATTACAGGACACTCTGATGACGTGAAGGGAAAAATCTAACCTTGTACTTGGGAGAAAGTGGCAGGAGACGTGGGTTGTCTTATCAACTAACGTCTTTCTCCTGTGTGACCTTCAGACTGACCTTATGTCACTCTGTGTACACATTGTTACTATCACAGAAACAGTGCTCCAAATCTCACTGATCATTTAATTTACCATGAGTGTGTTATCACAGGGATAAGATCAATGGGAATCCAATTACTCAAGTAGGTCAACAAGTAAAGGAGGATTGGAGAGTAGAAAAGGTTGACTGGTTTCATAGCAGAGAAAGAGAAGCCTTTCTCTGTGTGAAAGGTTTAAAGTGTTTTGGTGCCACCTGTTATGTTTACTGTCCATCTTTAATGATTGAGCCATCCATGTGAAGGCCTAAAGCACCGCAGAAAAATAGGACAGCTGCAGTAGATAGTGATAAAATCAGTATGGAAATATCTGGATCATAAATAAATAAAAGCAATACCGTGATTAACTCTCAGATTCAACTGATCTGAATGTTGAAACAGATTCAGATTATTTAGGGCAACACTATGTGCTTGAAATATTTATACAAGGTCTAATAATCCTTTTTTTTTTTTTTTTTTTTTTNTTTTTTTTTTTTTTTTTTTAATTGATTTTGTCCAGCAACTGGACTGGGAGTCCAAGGTTTTACTGCACAAAATGTACCATGTTGTTGCATAACAGGTAGAGAGGGATTTGCTTTGTCCTGAGACAACACAAAAGAAACAGCATTTCAAATTTGGAATGTGTGTGTGTGTGTGTGTGTGTGTGTGTGTGCATGTGCTTGTGTGTGCATGCATATGGTAAGTTAATAGTAACAAAAAATTATGTGTGTATGTGTATGCTTCTTGGCCATACCATGTAAAAAAAATATAAGACTTCATATAATATACTGCAGGACCTAATTAGACAATACTGTTTGGCTTTAAGCCAAATCCAGACATTATAGAGATAGATGTTATGTCCTTAAATGCCTGGTGTAAATAAGGTAATGTGGATTTTTAATGAGTGATTTCTTGCACTATATATATATAATTTTTTAAATTTTTTTATTTATTTATTTAATTTTTACAGTGATCACAAGTAAATCCACCTCTGCCAGACCAATCTCCCAACATCTGGTGTGGACAACCAGACATATGTAAGTACTATATATGTTTTTTTTTAATGATGTGCCTTTATGCAGCATCTTTTTTCAGTATATTATCCAGCATACTTACTATTTGCTTTTTACTTTTTGCTATATTACCTAATATACCCAAAGCTAAATCTCTATTGCGTGTTGCAGCCACTAATTCTTACTCATTATTACTGTTTTGTTTCCACTAATTAGCAGCTCATCCCAAATGTCAGATTTTGGATTTAGCACCTGATGCAAGCTTAAGTGTAAATGTAACAGATGTTCCAGCCCTGCAGAGGCTGTAAAGGGATTTATCTCATACTGAAACCAGAGAAAACACACTGGCAACACGTTGTGAACGTGATACAACATTACACAGCAGAGATCGTGTGTCAAAAGTATCTATTCTGGGTGGCAAATGCTTTCTGCAAACAGAGTTGGGACGTGACATAAGGAGTGAAGAGTCACCTTGATATCCGCATTTTTAAGCCAAAGTCATGCAACAAAAATATCAAATAAGTAAAATGGCTGAGGTTATATTTCAATACCTCTGTACTGTCAGAATGTCTGTCTAGCATTTTGTTCTCTCACGCATTGCTAAACAATCTAAAGTCACTTCCTTTTTATATCCCTGCTCATGTCTGATCCTCACGTCATGTGAAATGACTGGAATAGCTTCCACTGGGCAGACACATGGAGATGTATATGGAGCCTAAATATAGTAAAATATGCAGGGGAAGGTTACAGATAATCACAGCCACTGCAATACAGAGCAACAACTAAGCAACTCTTTTCAACCACAGCTTCACTCATGACACTGATCTTTCAAAATTATAAGCAAACAAGCCTCTGTTTGTGTAGTTGTTTCTTCGCTAGCAAGAGACCTCAGAAAGTCAAGATTTCATTGAAATCAGGTGGAAAGTTAGTTCAAAGGCCAAGGAAGAAATGTTTTGATTTTAGTGCCACCATGTGGCCATTTACTACACACATTAATTGTGAGGCACATGCAAAAAGCACATAAATTTTCTCTAAAGTGGAGATGATTTCACAATAAAATGAAATGCTGATGTAATAAAAATCAAAAGCTAGCCTATGTCGTATTCTATTTTCACCTTTTTGCATGCATGTTTAACGTGTGGCAACATCAACATCATAGCAACATCATAAATTTAGATTGCCACAACTTTGTTGTCATGAAAGTTCCAGTTCCTGGAAAGTTTACTGAATTCATCATGGTACAAGGCCTTAAGATTCCCAGACAGCATTTATTCTCCAAAAAAATCATGGACACCCTCAGCCAGTCGGCATGACGACCACCATGAGGCATGTCAAAAAATACCTTAAGAGTAGAGGATTGAGCAGGTTTGGCAGAGATTTCTGTTCTCTGAGTTTGACATGGACTGTGTTCATTTCATTTTGTCTCTGCAGCAGCCAGCCTTCATTCTGGAGGGAAAGGTCCCAGCCGAGTTCACCAGGGAGGATGGAGGTGGTGGGGAGGCCACTTCCTTTAGCCCCAGTCCTCAGGTAGAGAGTCCTGGGCCCTGGCAGAGTGAGAGTTTGCTGGTAGAGTCCTGGTCCACAATGGGCGACATGGACCCAGAGGACACAAAAAGCATAGACAGTAGTGATGGGATGGCTTTAGCTGGAGAAGAGAACCACTCCTCCAACTCCGACATGGTCCACCTAGAGCGTGAGGAGGCTGAGATGCTCGAGGAGGCAGCCCAGGCAGCAGCAGAGGGTGGTGAGGAAGAGACATGGAGAAGAACAGAGGAAGAAGAGGAAGAAGATGAGGAGCTACAGACCAGTGTGTTGAGTGTTTTAGGTGAGGAGAGGGAGCTGGTGGAGCTCAGGGAGGAGGAGCAGGATTTCCAGGCCCGAGAAACTGAGGAGCTCCTGGTGTCAGCAGAGGAGCCTAACAGGGAGAAACTTGCAGAGTTCATGCAGGTGGTTCCCCTGATGGCCCTGCCCCCCCTGCCTATCGTCAAGCTTGATCCTCCCTCCACCACATCCACCCCGGTCCCGTTAACCACAACGTCTGAGGGAGAGGAGTTTCGTTCTATGCAGGGGCTTCATCCTCCTCCCGTTCTGGCACCAATAGAACACGAGCCATCCCTAGCGAGCAAAAATCTCGACCAACTGAAATTCTCACAGATTCCCCTTGCTGGTGAGGAGGAAACTTCTGTTAAAACATCCGAGGCAGCATCAGAGAAGCCAGAACCTGAACCCCATGGTCCCAAAACAGCCAAACCTCAGAGCTCCACTGAGTTGCCGGTGATGCTATGCGGTGGCGCTGCGTTAGTAGCCATTATCGGAGTAGTGGCATATGGTGCTGTGGCCTATTTCAAAAAGTAGAAACCCAACATGCTTGAACCTCAGACTAACCCCAGTTTGAACCTCTCATGTAACTATCATCTTTACATTGATGCTTACATTTGAATTAATGTAAAATATAAGCTTACATTAAACTTATATCTGATGGAAGATATAATCAGCCAAAATACAAACTCAGCATTGACATTCAGCTGGTTGCTTGATGACAACACAGTTTGTTTCGGAGAAATTTCCAGATTTCTCAAACAATCCCCCAAACAACCTTTCAAGACGAGTTTTTCCCCAAATTTAATATTCTGTTTAATTCACTCTGAATTTTGGTTGTTACTGTTTTATGCTCCCTGTATTGTAGTTCTTAGCAACACTGGTTTGATGTTTTTCATTCTTTTTGTGCCACCTCAGCTCACAGCAGAGCTCACAGCCTTTGTTCTTCTGTAGAACTCTCACAAGACTTCTGAAAATTGAAATGTTTGTTTGCTGTGTCTTTCTATAATTGTCTCTTATTATTTTACCAGAAAATGACTTCCACAGAAATGAAGGTTCAAAGCAACAGTAATTGGGAAGTTTAGCCAAAAGATGTGTGTCATGGAGCTGTGTGTGTCTTTCATTTCATTAGGCTTTTTTTTTTTTTTTNTTTTTTTTTTTTTTTTGGCTGTAGATGGTGCTGTGTCAGATATAGAGTTTCAAAGGGCTTTTCCTGCCCACACAACAACAGTTCCTGACCTGGAATAGAAAGGAAAACATTTCCTAAAAATTCTTAAAATAACATAAACTTCTAATGGCCAGGTGTGGAATAAGAGAAGAAGGCTGTTTACAAAAAAAAAACCAAAAAAAAAAACCAAAAAAAAAAAAAAAAAAAAAACCAAGCATATAAAATTAGAAGACAAATAAAACAACTGAGCCATGATCCAATAAGAGAATCGTAACACCACAATGATGTAGTAAATCCAAGATCCTAAAAACAAAGCAGATGATCCAGTGAGGACCAAGTCCACCAAAGTCATTAGTTTTTTCTTAACCTATCTTATCCTGTGACACGACAAATTTGCACTAATTATTCTCATGTTTTTGAAATAACACTTTAGGATAATAATGTTACCCATTCCAATTATGTGAATTGAACAAGAAAGACAAACTTGACAAATTTTTATGGATAAATGTGAGTTGCAGTTGCATAGGAGCTGAATATTTTCCTGTATGAAGGAGTAAATTGACTTTGAAATGATTGTAAGGTGAATAGTTCACTGTGCCGGGATGCCCTCTGCTGGTCACTCTGTGCTATTACAGCCATTTAACCAGCACTGACTTCAACTTCTGCATATGAATCCAAAATTTCCCCGAAGACAACAGTTCGTGTTATCTTTGAGTCAGAAAATTTGTTGGCATTGGGTCCATGTAATCTGGGTTCTGTTATAAAATTTAGATTTGTCTATAAATGAACCCAATATCCTATACTGCGGACATTCTAATGGAGATTCCAGCCAACCTTTACCCCTAAAAGCTGATTAGGTCCCAGTAAACTGTATTCTTAGTGCTATATAAAAGGCAAAAATTAGAAGTTTCAAACAGAAGAATTCTTCAGAACCTATGTCACACCTTATGTTCAAAATAAGTTAAGGGTTACACAAAATTATGTAATTTTAATTGCTAGAAAGAAGCAGAAACATATGGACAACTACAGTATGTGCATCATTTATACTTGATGCTCAGTAGCACTCATCATCACCATGACAAAAGACACACAGATAATCGTTTTACAACTCTGCGGCCACACAAGCACTCGGTCCTGATAGACTAAATGATACGGCAGTGGCTTTGGAACTTCTTGATTTTCATTGAGTGCCAGTAAATAAAGAAGAACAATGGATGTTTGATGTGCTGCGGTTATACTGCCATTCCCACATGGGTGCCAACATGCACGCAGCTATTGAATTGAGAAGGGGAAGGAAAGTGCTTCTTTGTTTAGAAAGATAAAGCTGCAGCATGCTTGTTCTGCCAGAAACTATACAATACACCCACCTTAACAGGCAAAGATGCATCTCTCTATTCTAATTTTAAGATAATAAGAAGAAAATTTGCTATATTAAAGCAACTAATAATGTAATCTTCCTGTAAATGGGTTGAAAATATAAAAACATTTCAGAAGATAAACTGCAATAATGTCACGAGTTGCATTTTTTAATGGATGATGTTATAATAATTTTGACAAATTGAATATTGCTAATTTATTATTACATTCATATATTTTCTTAACCTCTGCTCCTGACACAATGGTGAGTGGTGATAAAAGACGGAAAAAAAGAATGAAGAAAAATCAGCAATTTTTCATGGAATTTACTATATCAAGTACCACATGTCCCTCTGCCTGTATAAGTAATTTGACAAGATTTGATAAATATCAGCATTAAATATGAAGGAAACTGTTTAGATGGGCATTTGCAGGCTTAAATTTAGAATTATTACTTGAATGAAAGAATAGAATAGCATAGAATAGAATAGAATAGAACAGAATAGAATATTAATACTCCAAAATGCCAATTATTTAGCTAATATCAAATTCTGTGTCCCGTGCCAACATCAGCACACATTTGTCAGACTTAGCTGCAGCCTCATGGCTTGTGGCCACTAATTTATGGAGTTCTCATGACAGAGGTTTCACCCTGAATGGAAAGAGCTGAAGCAGGGGGAAAGGACGAGGTTTGTGGTTCTATGTTTTTATCAGCACAGACAGGAAACACACACATGCACCACACTCACATGCACGTCTGTGGACACATACACTGAGTGACCAGAAGACACCTCTGCTCGTTGTAACCCAATCAATCCTATATTTAATTCTTGTGCGAGTGTACAAGTACATTGGAATTTGTTCATTGTTTCTTTTGTTTCCCCAGTTAACCTGTAGTGTGAGTGGTCCACACACACACCACGTTATAAGCTGTTCATAAATATCAGAAATTGAAAAAATAAATGCAAACCTCACCTAAAAAGCACCAAATATCCCCTCAAATCCATCAAACCTTCCCTGAAAAGCACCTGTTCACTTGTATAGTATTCTATTGTATGATCATCTCTATCTTCTTCCTTTTTGAAAATTCTCTGCACTTTGCATTTACAGTTTAATATTTTCAAACTTCTTCGCACTTGTTTAAGTGGGTATGTGTAGGTGTGTGTTTGTACATGGTGTTTTGTGTTTTCTTTATAAATAAAGAATGTAAAAAACAGACTTTTACTCTTATTTCAATACAGTAAACACGTTCCTTTGGCCTATTCTCTGTGCTCTTTGTCCTGTTACTGCGCTTCTTGTCTATGTGCATGATGTTAAATGTAACAGCAGGAGGCCGTGGAGAAACAGCATTTCATCCCAGCTGTTATATATGGATGGTTTGGCAATAAAGTTCTGATTGTTTTATTGATTGTCTCAAATGTGCTGAGACAAACTGAACTTACTGAATCCGTGTCTCAGCAAGCGAGTAAAAAGCTTTTAGTTCTGCGCTTATTAACCCACTTCGGCCTCTCAGGTTAATTCTTAGTTGTTTTCTAAGTATTTCTAGTGTAAAAATAGAACAATAAGAAGCAGCATTTAGTTATTATGCTACACAGAGCTGAAATAAACTTCAAGAACATATAAGATATTTCCTATCTGGCTAACACATGAAACCAAGTTAAAACATGTAATGTTCTCCATTGTCTTCAACCAAATCTTAAGCATTTAGACGACTACCCACACTGTATTTACATCCTGCACTCTTTATGCCTCTCTTTTTATCTTTTAAATTTGTGTTTTATGTTATTTTTCATTATACTTTCACTATATAAAGCACTTAAATTACCTTTGTGCATGAAATGTAGTACAGTAAATACACTTGCCTTGCCTGTAATGCAGCCAGGTATAGCTTTTGCTATAATCTGTGCATGTCTACTCTTTGTGTGCTTAATCTTTCTGGCTCAGCATTCAGGCCTGACTGTCACCACGCTCACACTTAGCCGGACTGAAAGGGGAACTTCAGGAGCAAGTCAGTTGATATTTAAAACTGTGAGCCTGTGATAAATGAACTTCTCAAAAAGCCTGTGTTTATTTGAAGAGGGGGTTGGCCTTCATGAACACAGATTTCAACAGTGATCACCACGTTATTAAACATTAACCTTTATGAGCGCATTTATCTTAACCTGCGTTTATGGCATGCTTGTCAGTGTTAAAAATAAATATTCACAATTTTACGCCGATAAAAAGTTCCACGCTGACCTAATTGGTCAGCTATGGCTACAGATAGTTTGCAGCAAAATACTCATTGAATATTATGGGGGGGANGGGTTCCAAGTTCATTTCTAGAGCAAATTAAATTTTTTTTTTAGTGCAGCAGCGCAAACAGCAAAGTAGCTGTAAGGAAAAAAAGGCTCAGTGGTGCAAAATTGATGTATCAAATATATGTGTCTCTTGAAGCTTCTGAGAATGAGTAAAGATTGGGAGTTTTTTTGTTGTTGTTTGTAATATTTACTGGGATTTTGGACAAACTTTTAACAAGGAAACAAAATAAGACTGAGTAACTGAAGATGAAACACACACAATGTGCTGTGCACGTCAAAAAAAATTACTCCGTTCCAATTATTTGTGTCTTTGTCCTACTTTCCATTATATAATAGTACAGCAGGGTTGTAGAATAACATTCTTGGATTTTAGGCAGCAAATATGCAAATGTAACAACGTTTTTTACATTTAAAATTTTAGGATACAAGAAAGCAATTGTAATCAAAGACGAGGTAAATGTCACCAATTTTTGTTTAATCTA
The DNA here is from genome assembly GCA_014773175.1 of Lucifuga dentata. Lineage (NCBI taxonomy): Eukaryota > Metazoa > Chordata > Actinopteri > Ophidiiformes > Bythitidae > Lucifuga > Lucifuga dentata. The sequence goes on from VXCM01001886.1 coordinate 25,099, forward strand.
AGCACATTTTGCAGGAGACGACAGTGCGAGCAGGCTCTGGGTTTTATCCCTTTTCATGCAAATATTCTACATTGTTAGTCTGAAAACAAAGCGGCACAGAGGAAGATTCGCCTGATTCTATAGGTTCCGATGTTAGAGAGAGCTGTTATAACTGTGCAGCTCAGATTATTGGTGTGCATGTTAGGCCTCATATCTCGCCTGCTATGCAAATTTACAGGTCACTTATTGCTATTCCTGGGTTGAGTGTGTAAATAAAGAGGTTTTTGTGTTTCGTAGATTGTGATCTGCACAGCATGAGTGTGATGATCAGATATCTATCTGATCTGTTTCCAAAAAAGAGAAGTGTGCAGGCTACAGAACATTGTGACGTTAATAACACATTTAAATTGACCAGCCTCTCTACCTGTTCATCAGGCCCGTCGCTGAGCGTGTCTGCAATATATACCTGTCCAAAAGTTGTACACCTGCACTAGTGAGGCAACATCCACCCAATAAGACAGCGATGGCCTCATCTGAGGGCAACTCTCAGGTGTATAAGATGGTGAGCTACAAACCTGCTGCCTTTGATTTCATCACTGACTTGGATGATGAAAATTTGATTAACTTTGTTCTTAAAATATCATCTGTAAAATATTTTTATTTTAGAATTTGATGTAGAAAAATTTTTTTTATTTCTCTGACTGTCTTCATCAATCCTAGAGTTCCATGGACAACGACATCAACCAACACTTCCAGGACGCAATTGATGTGATTCAGCAGCATTCAAATAATTCATATTATGATAAAGGTACATCAACAACCTTTATAATATACTGCAACAAAATTATGCCAAAAAAAAAAAAAAAAANTTTTTTTTTTTTTTTTTTTTACTAAGACTGGTTTTCAAAATTCAATAATTTATGCACAAAAATGCTTCAGTACTACAGATTAAAAAATATACCATCATTTGATAATTTGTTAATCTCATCAGCATCAGACTAAAGATTTCTACAAAGCATAAATGTCTAGAAGTTAAACTTTGTAAAATTATTTAAGTTTATTTTTCATTTTAAAACAGTTTATGACTTTTTAACTCAACACTTTTTCAATTAAAATGAAAAAGTATCGATCTGATATCGAAGTCTAAGTAGTAGCATTGATACCACTTCTAATTTTTTTCAAAGATACCCAGCCTTACTTTTACACATGAAAGAGAAATCAATAATTAAATGACTATTGTATTTCTGTGTTAATATCTTATGAAAATACTATAAAATACTATGCTATGTGCCTTTTTTTCTGTTTAGAATACACTGCATATTATGAGACTTTGGGTTCTCAGCAGTCGTCGCTGTGCCAGATCTCCTGCTGCCTTGTCACACACCCCGAAGTACCAACTCCCATATATGACTGGAAAGACACAGCTGTAAGTATCACGCATAGAGAGGGTAAAATATGTGTGAGAGTACTTGAGTATTTGCATTTAGTAACATTGTTTACTTCTCTTTTACTACATTTTGGAAATAAGTTACTTTGGTGAATTCAGCATGCGATAAACGTGATGGTTTTCAGGTAAAAATCTTGTGTCTACGATGTCAACTTTTTAGGAACTTGGAAAAAACAGCAATGGTACATTGAATTTTCAATGCAATAAAATTCCAAAAATGGAAGCAACCAACAGGGTGAAATTTTCTTCTTTAATATTTCTTTAGTTTGAAAAATTGCAGGAATAATCGTTTTTAGATAATAATTTTTAAGTAGATTTTTCTGCTAAAGCTTGTATATTTTTTCTTGTATTTTCTAAGCAGGGTTTTTAGTTGTAACGCAGTATTTTCTGCTTTGTGGTACTGATACTTTTAGTTAAGCGTAGATTAGAGTTTTTCTGTCTCTCAGCAGGAGTCCTGGCCTCAGGTTATCCCCGACACTTCCTCAGGTCATTCTGCCACAACAGAGTCCCCTCAGTTCTACTCAGTCTTACCTCCACAGAGAAGCAGCAAAGGTAACCACGCTCAGACTGTCAGAATATATTAGCATTTTCCCAAGCGTTCGCCTTTTCCCTGAAGACCAAATACATCTCCTCAGGTCGCAAGAAGCTCCGATTATATGAATACCTGCATGAAGCTCTGAATGACCCAAACATGGTCGACTCCATCCAGTGGACGGACAGCAGCAGTGGCATCTTCCACTTTATCTCCAAGAACAAGGAGAAGCTGGCTGAGTGCTGGGGTCAGCGTAAGGGCAACCGCAAGACCATGACCTATCAGAAGATGGCGCGGGCCCTACGAAACTACAGCCGCACCGGTGAGATCATCAAAGTGCGGCGCAAACTCACCTATCAGTTCAACCCGGCGATTCTGCAGAGGCTTGGCAGTAGCCAGGTCTCAGTCCACCTGCCCTGCCACCCTGCCCAGGATGAGGCCCACGTCCAACAGCAAAACCCCGCCGAACAGAGCTACTGCAGCTCTGCAGCACTGGACTGGCACAACTGGTACGGACATTATCCTCTGCAGGAAGACTACGACCTCGCAACCAGCTTCACCTCACACACCAAGCTGTAGGTCCGACAACAGTTTGGTCACTGATACTCCAGCCAAAATCTCTCTTTTGAATATCAAACACCTCATGTGGGCCTTAACAGCAGCTCCAAAATGTTTGTAGTTTCCTCGCTGGTGCAGCTTTGGACTGCCTGAATTTAATTAATTTCTATGGATTCCAATGGCGACCAGTTTTCATAGTTTAAAAAAGTTTCAAAAAGGAATAGAATCTTCTCAGTTTACTCCGAAAGTGTAATCCATTTCTCCATTGTCCATCTGTATGTTCAGTATATTCCAAATATTCATATTCTGCAAACTATGTTGTGGTTTATATAAGAGAGGAGGAGGGAGNTCAGTATATTCCAAATATTCATATTCTGCAAACTATGTTGTGGTTTATATAAGAGAGGAGGAGGGAAGAACAAAAATATTTAACTTTTATAATAATAATAATAATAAGTACATTTGAAAAAAAATATATATATATAATTAAATACAATATAACAAGAAACCAGTACTAAGCATTGTGTAATTATATGTAAATNATATATATATAATTAAATACAATATAACAAGAAACCAGTACTAAGCATTGTGTAATTATATGTAAATATTATCATTGATATCTGCTATACTTTACTTGTATATATTGATTAAAGTTTGCCTTTCATATTGTTAATAATTTTTAAATTCCAAATTTCATGAGTTGTTTTCATAATTTGTTGGAATATGATGAACACAAGTAATAAATAAATCTGTGTGGCTTATAATTGTTTGATTTTTATGATGTGATAAGATCGAAATGCATCCTTTTTTTTTAGTATTTTCAAAAAGAAAAGACTGGCACTATCAAAAATATAAAGAGTGAATACTAGAGTGAAATATGCTCACTACAAAAAGTATGAAATGAAGATATATATCCTGTTATTAGAGAGGAGAAATACGGCAGCAAGTTTGTTTTTCCTGAAAAGAGAGCATTGTGTTGAGCTTGCCTGCAGGCCAGGTCTTATCTTGTGGAGCGGGGAGGATGTGGTCAGTGCTGGGAGGCTTGTTGATGGGCTGACTGGTGTTTGTGGGATGGTGGTTATTGTTCCTGTGAAACCCAAAGTGAAAAAATATATGGTGTAAAAACGAAAGCCCACTCATCTGAAGGTATAATAGGAGCCCAGATCGTCTCAAAGTCTGTTTTGTAAAACTACAATGGAGAGTTCTGCATTTGAGCCAATGATGGTAAAGAGCATGACACAACAAGTTTTTAAAGAAAATATCTTCAGGGTGAATAGATGATGATTGCTTTGATTTTCCCCAGGGAAATCAGTCTGATTTGGAGGTGATTTTGGAATTCCTAGAGGAATACTACAGACAAAGCGCTGGACAGGACGGTAAGATGCTTGTGAAATAAATCAACTATTAAGTAATTACTTCTGCCTGCATCTGTGGGTTCAGGTTACTCAAAAAGTCCAGAAATGATTTTACTAAAACTTTGTTAGGGCATTGCCTAGAAATAACCTATTAAATTCTGCTTCTGATCCGGCTCCAGGAAATGTTTTAAAATGATTGGATGACGGCGATTTCTGATACTTTTGTCAATTTCTTCAAAAGTAATACACCAATCTCAAAGGAGAAAAAAAAAGGCATATTATCCTATGATCAGCTGGAAGGTTGCAAATTTATAGAGGCCAGCAGATGAATTTCCCCACTTAACAGGACAAATTTTGTCTAGGTTTATTCGGCCTTGGTGAAGGTATGAGGGCTCTTCTTGTTACTTCCACCAAGCACGTTATGTGACCACTAGTGTTTGTTTCTCTGTTGATATCTTGAAAAGTTATGGATGGATTTAGATGAAATTTAAAGCACAGATAGACAATGTCCAGAGGAAGAATTTATTAAATTTTGAAGGTGATCCAGATCATATTTTTGGATCAGTTTTGGTTCATTTTTAACAAAAAAGAAGATCTGCCTATTTTGGTGATGACCTAGATCATGATCTGGATCACACAGGAAATGCTGAGGATTTTAGGGATGGGGGGGAAGGGAGTTTTATTGGGGATTTTGTTGGCATTGGTGGAGGTATGCCTTCTCAAGGGCATATAACCTGTTTCTTAGCATTTTTTGCTTTTGCAGTGGACTGGACTGTGGATCAAAGCACTCTGCCTGTGGATGAAGCATCATACGAGCAGTGCTGGATGTGCTATGAACCAAATGTAAGTTCTTTATAGTCCTTTTATTTTTTTGTAACGAAAAACTACACATATAGTGTAACTTTTGCTCTGTTACTATCTCTTCATCTCATTAAAAAGGTCAATCCACTGCATCAGTCAGTGCTGCCACTTGATGCCACACCAGCGCTGCATCAGAACACAGCCCTATTGTCTGAGCATGGGCCACTGCCAAACACTGTAGCAGAGAAAAAATCATCCAAACAGCAGGCCACAGCAGCGGGGAGCGGTGAGTTCTGCTTTTTTTGGTCATAGATACTGTTATGCCCCGGCTGGTAGTTGCCTGAGGGAAACAATATGAGAGCAAATAAGAGACCTTCCCTTTACTGTAAAAGACAATGGGGTTGTCCGCGGCTTAGCCTAAGAGATGTTTTTACATATCTATCAGATAACCACAGCGTTTACAGCTTTGCGCTCTCCTCTGCATGGCATCCCATCACAGAAGAGATTTTCTGGGAATCATTTGAGGAAATAATTAACTCTGACTGTTTTAGTGTCACAGCTGCCCGCGGGGTTCCTGACTCTACTTGACCACTTCAGATAAATCCTATCAGGTCTTTCATCTCAATCTGCGGTAACAAACACTGCAGCTCAACTAGTGCAACAGGTGTAATACTGCAACTTCATCATGATATTTACCAGAACATTTACTCTAGTACTGAACAATTTGAGTATTTCCAATTCTCTGAACATAATGAAAATATGTGCTATTACTTTTCAGATTAGGACTTTAAATTCAACATTAAATGAACTCATAAAATATTGCATTTTTGTTGGGTAAATCTCAAGAGTTTTGGAAAGGGAAGGATGTTGGAGAATATAATCCTTTAACTGTCCTGAAAGCATGAAAAAGCTCCAAAATTAGAGATACAATTTTACCTGATTGGACATTTCCATTTGGGGATGAAGGACTGTGTAGCTCTTATTTCAGGGATTTTTATTTCATTCCAGATTTTTCATTAGTTTCTTCTAAACTCTACCAAATTGGAGATACAAGATCGTTCACCCTGTCGGATGAACATCTTTGTTGACAATGTGCGCTTTTAATTTGGATTCTTGAGTGTATTTTACTACAATACATACAAACTTTTACTTGTAATGGAGTATTTTTCCTATTGGTTATTACTACTTTTACATAAGGATTTGAGCTCTTCTAAACAATGCTGTTTGCTCAATTGTTGCAGGTAGAAAGGTGCGCCTGTTTCACTTTCTGTTTGAGATGCTGGAGGACCCGGCGATGGCTCACTGTGTGTACTGGGTCCCAGCAGCCACCGGGGTTTTCCGCTTTTCCTCCAGGAACAAGGACCAAGTGGCCTCACTGTGGGGCCAGAGGAAAGGCAACAAGAGGCCGATGACTTACCAGAAAATGTCCCGGGCGCTCAGGAACTACGCCCGGTCTGGAGAGATTTTCAAGGTGAAGAAGAAGCTCACGTACCAGTTCAGCCAACGCACCCTGATGTTGCTGCAGGAGAAGTCACAAAGATTTGTAATGTAAAGTCCAGTTTGTTTAGATGATCTCATTGTCAGACTAAATGGGGTGTTTTTAATGTAATATAAACTCTTTTCCATTCCAGTTATTCCAACAGCTTTTCACAAGGAGCCACCAACATTCTTGCCAGTGATTAACATGCTTATATGTGTTTTTTTTTTTTTTTTTTTTTTTTTGTATATAACAAAAAAACAAAACAACATACTATTGGTGAATTTAATAAATCCTTCAAGAAATTTGATATATTGTCAGCTTTTGCCTTTTGTAATTAGAAGGGTCTAGTTGTATCTAACATTTAACCTTATTAACTTAATGTAAATCTCTTAAAGGGGACATATTCTGCTTTTCGTTAATTTTTTTCCTTGTTTTTATCATGTAATAAAGTAGGAGTTTAACATTGTTATAGTTGCAGAACAACAAATAGAGATCCTGAACTGCCCTGAAAGCTTTGTTACTGATTGGTCCTTTACTTCTGTAACAAGATGACATCAGCATGGAACACGTGTGCCTCGACCTCTTGACAAGTGCATGTTTTGTTTGTGTGTGTGTGTGTGTTCATTTTTCTGCTTTTATGCATAATGGTTACAGTTTTGATGATGGCCCTCAGGAGCCAGAGGGTGTCAGTGTAGTCCATCGTAATGCCTCCAGCGTCATTTTCCCCGTGACCTCATGACTAAATCGCCTGTATGATGTGAACTCTTGGCCGTCCCGGGAATGACCAAATGGTTTTGTGTGCTCTTTGTAGCGGACCCACATGATACTTCACTAAGCCCAGTATTTACTGCTGGAGCCCACAGCAGGTTATAAATGGGCCAACTGAGCTAAGAGCGTCTGTTACCAAGAAAGGCCACATACTACAAACCAATAATGAAAACAGTCACAAGCGGGTTTTAATTAAAGGTTTCCATGATATGAAGATGACGTGTGCAGGTTTGAAGTCTCAGTCAAAAATATTTTGTATTTACAGTGACTTATTGTTATTATCGGATGAGTCTAAGGGTATTTTTATGCCAGATATCACCTGTATTTAATTTCTTTACAAAAACCAGAGGTGGAAATTCACGTTTCAATTTAAGTCCAGTATTTTGAGGTGCGTTATGAGAGAAAAATATTGTAGTTTAACTTGGTTGTAGTTACTAGTTACTTTTGATAATTAAGATTTTACATTCAGCATGAAATAAACTCAGAAATATTACTAATGCTTTCTTTTCTTCTTTCTTTCCTTCCTTCCTTATATCCTGTCTTCTGTTCTGCTCTCCTCATGTATTTCTTCTTCTGTCTTTTCCAACTCTAAACTACCACTAAACTCTACTCCAGAAATTTTATGTACTTTACTTTTGATGTAAGTCTTAGGTGTTCAAATTTCCAAAGTTCATTTACAATCGATACATACTTTTAATTAAGTAAAATTTGAAAACTTGTTTAGTTTTACTTAAGAAAAAATTAAATTGGGGCTTTTGCTGTTGATGGATTATTTTTGGTATTGCTACTATTAATTAAAGAATTTTGGTTCTTCTCCCACCACTGATTGCAGCATCTATGGCCCACAAATAGAGCTGTGCTCTTTCCTTGATTGTACTGCAGAATCAATTGTACATGTTAAGATCACAGACATGCTCGAGTGGTTATATTGTGAGATTCTCTGCATAAGCTTGTACACATTAAGAAGTTTTAACATATGTGTGTGTTAAAAACGCAGCAAGCTGGTTTTGCCGCTCATAAATCTAACAGCCTCCTTGTGTACGATTCACGACCTTATGAGAGACCATACCCTATTTACTGCTTGTGTTTCACACGCTAAAAAGGTTAATTAGGAACAAACAGCCCACATGGATGACATAGTTGTCTATCAAACCATATTTCCCTGTCAGATAATGTGTCAAATGTCAAGGTTTATGATAGACTGCTAAGTATAGGCCATATAACCATCGCCTAGGCATGTGCCTTGTATTCATCCATCAGGTCAAAAGCCTGCTGTTCTTGGACAACATTCCTTCTGGATTAAAAATGAAATCTGACAAGTCCATGTGTGTTATGTGAAACTTTACTTTATAATAAATCTATAAATTCCCTGAATGTTGTGTATCATCTGAGAATATAACTGGATTGTCAGTGAATCTTACATCAGCCTCAGATCCGCGGCCATGACCCCTCCCTTTTATGTCCCATTTCCTTCTTTGCCAAACTGGTGTCACCTCCCTCTTCACCTACTTCTGCAGCATAATAAGGTGAGTCACCTCTGACGCCCTTATCCTCAACCAGTGATGACAAATAATACAAAGTACATTATTGTACATTTTGAGTCCAATTAGCCAATTACTACTACAAATACAGTCAACTGCATAACTTAATTATGAAAAAAGAAGGTTGGTCAACAAATCTAGTACAAAAAACATTGTCACTTCCATGTCCAGTACAGCAAGAGAATATCTTCACATTTACAAGCCAATATTTCTCATCAGAAACGCTGGCAAAGCGGCCTGTGGGTATAGCGGACAGTGATGCTCGGTATAGGACAGAGCTGCACCGTCCACTCCAGAGAGGAGGGGCATGCCATCTCTCTATATAAGGCCTGAAAGCCTGTCCCTCCTGGATCTGTCACCGTTCCCTCTCTCCTCCCCCCCACTGAGATTTCCATACCGTGCCCTCCTCATCTCCAATCACTCTGGTCTGAGGGTCCCAGAGGTTTTTCCTGCTAGTGTCTCTTCGTCATCTCTCTCCCTCCTGGACTGAAGGCTCCCACGCCTTACCTGGCCTCTCATACAGTCACACTGTTCTTACCTGCACCTTTTTCCTTTCTCTGACGCTTTTCTTGGGACGCGGCTCAAGATGCCAGAGCCCACAAAGAAAGGTAGGAGTGTTATCTGTCAGGATAGTATTAGCACGTTGCTGCTCTCTCAGTAACATCAAAGCATGTAACAAGCACAGGGTCAGTAGGTCCAAAATAAATTTGTGTACTTGAGAATGCTGAATAGCATTATTATTATTATTTGAGGGAGTTTAATGAACTTTTAATGAATTTACTTTTCATTTCTATGAATGGCTCACTGTTCTGTGTATACAATCCTGTCTTATTTAATTATTTTATTTCAGGTTTTTAACTAAAGGGAGCAGAATCAATTGCTGCATGCTTAATAAAAGCTGCATCACTTTTATCACAACCCTGCCAGCTTGCTTATAGGAATTCCGAAAGTGACTTTGAGTCTTTGACAGTGGTGTTGTATTACTGATGCATGCCTCTTTCTACCATCCTGGGGGTCAAGAGAAGATTTGAGGTTTATGAACAGACGCTGTTGTTGCCGAGGTTGGCATACTGGATCCGTCCTGGTGAGCCCACTGGAGAAAGACAGGATGATAAAGCACAGAGGAAGAATGTTGATGAGTGCTGCAGCTTGGCACTGGGCTGAGAAGGACACGAGCAAAGACCCCTGAAGGATGATGCAATTTGGATGAACTGCCCGAGGGTTGCGCTGTAGGAGGATTAATACAGCTTCACCTAGTTGTGGCTGTCTTCTTGTTGACTGGCTAGTTTGATATGTTGGCAGCTGGAGACAAGCCGGACCCCTGAGACAAACCCACCTCCCTTTATTCAAGACCATATTGAACTCCGTACAGCTTCTTAACCCATCCCCTGTCCCTCCCTCACCACGTCGGTCATCTGTACCATCATGTCCATCAGCATTCCCTTTTAATCCAGTCCAGTTTGTCATCACAATATGGTATTACACCCCCACCCCACCCCTCCCCACGGTTTACCGAACCAGACATGCCCATGTAGAGGAAGTGGAAACTTTTTATTTGCATCTCGGTCGCCTTCCTGATAGTAGCTGATGCTAGTTTTTAACAAACCCTTTCTCATCCACTGTTAATCTCTCATTTACTGATACATAGCTGCACAGGCATGTTATGAACATACAGTACACAATAACACCACACACTCCTCCCTCTGAATGCAAATGTTCCACCTGTTCTCTGGGTGGACTCTCACCTGACTCTGGACAATAGGGATTATGCTCTTGTTATGGAAATCGGCATTTCCATTTCTGAGTTAATGGAAGCTATTTTGACGGCATCGCACAGTGAGACGATAAGCACTTCTATCTACCTTTGGCAGCTTCAGACTGCAAGCTGAAAGCTCTAAAAGCCATTCATCACTGTTCAGATCGTTGCCAAGTCTGTTGTTGGGCCATCTTACTATGCTAGAGGTCAAACAATTGCGGGACTTAGTAAAACTCAGATGAACCTTAGCTACCAACCCGATGTGACCTTCAGAAACAAAGGGTTTTGTACAACTCTAAGCACCTTCATGGATTTTTTCCCCAAAGTGATTATTCACAGCCATAAACACCCTTTATCCCCTCAGAGACAAAGCTGTGGGGAAAGAGAGACAGCAGATTCCAGCCTGCTACAAACACCACCCATAAATAGCTGCAGAGGAGCAAATAAATGAGGGTAGAAAAGTATTGTTCTTTAAATGAGTCTGAACAGCTGAAGTGGAGGAGGCCTTTGTTGTTTTAGACACCCCACTCTCAAGCCTTTAAAAAGTCAGAGAGATGACGGACTGGCTGAGTCGCCCATGGATCTCTAGGGACTGGGATTCTTGTCCCTGGAATAGTTCAGAATGAGTGCACTTTTAATCCCCATCCCTTGTTCCTGCCATCTCCCTCCATCACCGCCCAGCCCCCTCCTCTCCAATGCCGCAAACCAAAACAGATATCTCTCCTCCACTATCCATTCGAGATGAATCATTCAGAGGTCAGCCACCAAGCCATCAAACATGTGACCCCGGCCCCAGAGGCTTTCCAGTACTGTCCCGACCGCGCCTGCCTTCACTGTTCAGTCTTGGGTTTCAGTCACGGAGAAGCCTATGTCCACACCTCATTGTATTTACTGTCTCTGAGTTCTATCACTCTCCCTGACAGTATCACTTTGTGTTATGGAAAACTACTCCATAAATCAACCCTGATAAGATACAGCAAGAAAGCCTGTCGATGGCTAATTGCCACCTTTCAGCTTGTCATTCAGCTACTTGAGTGTCAAAAAAATTAAAGTCCTTGTGTAATCAGATTTGCTAGAAACAGTTGTTGGTTACAGAAAAACAAAGAATCTCAGCAAGGGCAAACAGACTATCATTAATGAAGGCATATCTTTATTTAAGCAATAAAGGTCTATATTAGGAAGCTGCCGGCAGTTTGGCTCATGCTGGAGCCTGTATGAGCCGTTCTGTCTACACGCCAGCAGGGGCAACAGCTGAAAATACCTGCAACCCGGTCAGCTGCACTGGGAGTCCTCAGAGGTAAAACAAAACCTTTCTCCACTCTCATTATCTCAGCGGTGATGCGACAGAGAGAGAGCGAGTTTCATTCTTGGGTGCATGATGTGACCCTGCAGGATTGTGGCTCAGCAGCCAGCAGCAGCACATTGTTTTACAATGAGGCGTGAAGAGGTCTAATTTTGTCATGGAATATTTGGAGGGAATTCATTACAAATGGAAGGATATCAAAAGTTGAGAAGCGATGGAGTTAGAGTAGCATCTGGACTTCTCATGAAGTGAAGAATGGACTGACACTCATTTCTAGACAATTCTATCAGCTATAATCTCGCTACACTGGCACATTTTTCAGTGTTTTAAGAAAATCTGATTTTTCAGATTCAATAAGAAACCAAAATGAGTTGCTAAAATGGAGGGTAATATTGACTTCCAGCAGTATCAACAAAGGCTTGCTGTGACAGGCATCACTGGTTGGAACACGACACCAAGCAGAGCTGTCCACTATCATCACATACCTCCCACTAATCCCTCTGCCCGTCACTTCTTCCCAATCCCTTTCTGCAAGACCCCAAGAGAATGATCGACGGAAGCCTTACCGAGGAATGACAGTCTGCTTTAATTCACGTTGATAGTTATGAAATCAGTCTCAAAGACTCGACTTTTGAAAATTCTGAAACTGCAAAGATTTTATTTAGTTTCAAAATCCTCAAGACTTTGAGGCAAAATGTGGGTGTGGGGCGGCCTCCAGGAGAAGATAGAGCCTGAGAAAGTTGCCACCATGAGTTGGCCTTGGACTAATTTGTGTACACTAAAGAATTTAAGCTGTTTAAGTCAAGCTGAAGAAAGACAGTGAAGGAACAGGTTGCTCCTGATGTTTCACACCTTATCTGATGCTCCCATATGTACCAGACACCCACCCATGGCTCTGTACTCCACTAACCCATTAATAAAAGAGGTTAATTTCTAAACCCTGTCATTGCATGCCAGTGGCTGTATGGCTGCTTTGATGTACTGACACTGTGCATTAAGTCCTGTTACAGGTTTAGAATACTGTATCCAAATATGTTTCTCTTGCTGCCACCCACCATTAGATTCATAAGTCTAGACATGACAGAGGTCAAACAAATGGTGTGTCATATGAGCATCCATTATAATCAGTTAAGACTACATGGTGTCTAAGTATGAGGATCCAGTCATCCAACACAAAGATGAATGGATATCAATAAAATGGGTCAATCTACAGTACAAACACAGCTTTTTGTTGATAATTTTGCTTGGCAAACTTATGGTTTTGGTCAAAAAATATGGGGCGTCCTTTGTGACAATGATGTCTTTTGTTTTTCTTTCTTTAGATGAGATGCCAAATGGCCAGCCAGAAGGTGAGTGGATGATGATAGACATCAAATCTACCCCGCCACCTCCATGTGTCAGAGGCTATGGTCTACAATTATGCACAATAGCACATAAACTCATTGGTGCTTGAGATAATATCATGCTTAAAATGAGTTGAGGTTATATTGAATCGGGTAGCTGCATAAGGGAAAGAAGGTCTTAGTGATTAAATGCAAAAACTCTAAGACGCATTTTGGGAAAAGGATACTTCTTGTCAAAATATACACATAAAACACCAACCCTTTATTAAAAAAAGGGCATCTGAGCATCTCTATTCACGTAACATAGCGATACCAGCACTGAACTTGGTGTGAATGTGCAAACACAGCCACAGAAGAGTGTAAATGTGGAGCCAATAGTCGGCAGTACCAAAGTGCTGCTGTGGTTCTGTGGCGACGATCGTGCTGTCAGCAAGTCCGACATTCCTCTGGCTACCCAGTTGATCCCTGTCTGTTGATTCAGTTGACACTCCTGCTGTCCCATGTGACCACGTTGCTGGCATGCAATTGGCTTTCTGCCATTGCTAAGGTTTGACCTTGGAGCTAGCATCTTGAGGCTCCAACCAACCTGAGCAGCAGGAGAGCTCAGCTTTTTCAGGTCCCCCTTAAATGGTTTTTGGAAGATGTATGATTTCCTCAGATTTGCTAAAAAAAAAAAAAAAAAAAAAAAAAAAAAAAAAAAAAGATTATCACTCTGATTGTGGTGCTCTTAGCATATTAGCTCATTTTCAGTTTCCTTAGTTATGCAAGTTAATGAGCAACACATGGATGAATTAGAAACAGGGGAGGGGCTTGATTCATACTCCTGCATCAAAGTGTTGTGGTACTTATGCTCCCCAGTGGATTCCCAGTGGATTATGCAGAGGGCTTTTTGTAGCATACATACATCTCCACAAAATGTAAATGGGGTTCTGCAGGCTACATAGTTACTGCAAGAACTGCAATTGGTCTGCTAGCGCTGCTTTGTATTATCTGTTTCTAATGCTGTTATCAATAGTGACAACAACATGGAGCAGGTTGAAGAAGGCCGAGTAATCTCCTGCTTTTTTCTTATGCAACACAAATCTACATCTCATGATCTAGCAAAGCCATTTTTAGTGCAAGCCTTCTCCTTGCTATCAACGTAAATACTCCTTAATCACAAAGTGAGTGAAAGAATTGAACACTGACTACTATGGATATATAATGAATGTACAGCACCGCTTGAAAATGCACTTCACTTCCACCTAGTGTTATGGGGTTGCTACAGCATTTAAAAGGGTAATTCCCATGCTATCTGCAGTATAGGTGCAACCACAGCAACACTGAAAAAGCAGTATAATTTCATCTTTATTTTTGGTATCAATTTAAACTAGTGTGATTATTAATGCATTCATGAATGTGTTTATTAATATGCATTTCAACTATGAATCTTAATGACATTTTCAAATCTCTTCAACTTGACATGTGAACAGTACATCATCTGAAGGTTTAAGTGGGAAAACAAAACCTAAAATGCAATGTTCGTGTGTATGCCCGTGTTGTATACCTGTGAGAATGGTTTGTAGAGAGATGCCTTACTGTGATAAAGTGTGTATGTATACATGTAAGTGGGTGAGGGGGTGTTTGTGTGAGAGACTGAGAGACGCACTGCAGATGCTGAGGCTTTGTGCTATTAAAAGCTGCTGTTCCATCCACCATTATATTTGTCACATGCTCAGAAAGTGTTGCCCCAGACAGTAAGGATGCCCTGCCCCTTCCTGAGATTTCCCTGGAAATTTCTCCACCCCCAGGTGGGTAACCCTGACCTTCCTGACCCCTTCAATCTTTCCAGAATGAGAATCACACTCACATCACGTTTGTTTGGTGTGTGTGCCATCACGTTTTGTTTTGTTTTTTTAAACTTAATTTACTCTGACAGGCCTACAAATGCACATTTTGTGCATTTGTGTTTGTATGGTTGCTTCACACATATAGTCACACAAAAAAGTCAGACACCACATTTCTTGCTTGCGCTGCTTCACGTGCACTTGCCTTGATGCTTGCTGCTGTTAATCTGGCTGAGGCTGTTCTTTGATTTGTGCATCTGTATGACAAATTGAGTCATATTGGAGGTCTAGAGGGATTATGGAAGTTGGGTTTTACAGACTCTGTTACTGTTACCTCTCTAAATTTTTAAAGGTTCATGCAGTCAGCTGATTTCATATTTTCATAAATGATAAAGCCCTGCATCCATGATCACTTTACAGTATAAATAGACTTTGACCAGATGGAGCTTTGATGTCACTGCACAAGACACCACATTCTAGATTTATTTCAAATAGTTTTATTATGAACGTTAAATTTTTTTGACTGCTGAAAACTGAGTGACAGTGAAGACAAATTGTTTTCTTCTTTTGGTCCAGTTGTTGGGTCACCTTATGATAACACCATTAAAGCAATTGCCTCATAAAAATCTATGTGCTATTATCTCTTAATTTCCATTTTTGGGAGCTAATCATTAAACGCTACATAGACTCACTTTTTTAAATCTCACCTTTAAAGGACAATAGCTACTGGTCATTAGCTATTTATAGACACACCTCATTTAAGCAAGCAATGTCTTGCAATGCTGCTAGCGTTTGTGCTTGAGGCTTGCTGCTCCAGCCCGGCGCTATGTCTGCTGTACAGAGGCAGTAGCAGAGGGGAAAGAGCCAGTTGAGACTGATGAGAAGAAACCAGAGCCCATAGAGCCTGAACCATTGCAGGCTGTGGAGGCTAAGGAGCCGAACCCCAAACAGAATGGCTGTAACCAAGCACAGCCTGCTGGGGTCAGGGTGAAAGAGCAAGCGGAGTCTGGTAACTCTACTGTAAAGGAAGAGGGCCCTTGCTCTCCCCCACCAGCTGGTAAGTATTCCTCTCAAACAATCAGTCTCACGTGTATCACAGTCAAAATGCATTTCTTGAGCTCTTCCACTCACATTCTACTGAAAGTCTAACTAGTTTATCTGACACCAAATAAAAACTGTCTGTTCATATCAGGATTCCTTTTGGGATGTAACTGGTCAAAAATCAGATTGCATTTATTTCTTTGCTGAAACAAAAAACCAAATGCTATGGACTTTACTCACTCGTTCCATGCATTGATTTATTGTTTGCTTGGTTTGAATTGCATTGCATTGTAAACTTCAAAGAAATAAATTGTCTCCTGGGACACCTAAGGTCTCTCGGAATTACTTTGTGCAGTGCCAGTCTGAGCAAATAAAGACCCATAAAGACTAATAAATACAGACTAATAAATTAATCACTCAAATGGCAAACTCAAGGTGAAGTGAAGTTTGCGTGAAAGGTGAGTCCACCCTCATTCATTATGAATGCATTGTGATTTGTGATTAAGCCTGCAATGCAGAAACATGAATGTTTCAGAAAAACGAGGTACAGCAGATTGTAACACACAGCTTAGCACACAAACACACACACAAAGCATTACCAACTTCAATAAAAGGTAGAATTAAATAATTTTGCTTCAATTTCTTTAAATAGCCAGGTGAAACGTGAGATTCTTTGAAGTTACACATGCTTTCATTGGCTTTGTCACGAGTATTTTCTATGAATATTTTTGCAGCTGCTGCTTGAAAGCTGATTTTTAATGGTACACCACCTCTCAAGTGTGTGTGTACGTGCAGTGCTACAAAGCTTGTGCTTTTTACGGCAGCTTCAGCAGCTTTCAGCACTGCAGAGCATCAAACACTGATCTTATCTCACATTACGTTGTCATAGTTAGGATCTTATAAGACACAATCAGTCGTTCTGAACTGTTGCCTGACAGTTTGGTGTCGTTTTCTTTGTCTGAGAGCTGCATGTCATCTTCCATTCAAAGTCTTGTCTTGTCTCGCATGTCTGATCATGTGGCCTTTTTTGGCCTGCTGGTCTTGTGTCTTGTTGGCCTGCCAGTGATGGACTTCGAGCTTTTTGATAGGTGGGTCTATTTGTCAATGACACCTTTATTGCAGATGATGATGATGCTGCAGCCACTACCCCATCCCCAACACCCCCAGCAGGTTGGTACCCTAACACTCCTGTCCTTACTACTTCCTCATTTTTACCTCTTCATAACTTTCCACCTAATGAGGATCCTCAAAGTGTAGTAAAACAAAGAAGCAAGTTAAACCACACAGTATTTCAGGCATTATAATAAATGAGAATTACATTTATACTAAGTATGTTCATGTCAAATCGCAAAATATTTTGATGTATGTCTGTGCGCTGACATGCATACAGTAAATGTGTGATTTTTATATGCAAAATGCTTATACATACAAGATAAATACATGGATGCTTATCATGTATATGCATAAGTTATGCATATACAAAAATATTTTGCATGTATTTATTTGATAAGCTGTTTTTATCTTGGTTATGTATTAAAGGGAATACCACTGATTTTAGCTTTTCAATATGTTTCTGTAACCCAGGACAACTTGGTACGGATTAGTTAAAATTCAAGCCTCCATTCATTATCTATGAATTGTCCTAATGATCAAACTAGAGATATATCAGACCCTCGCTCTCCAGTTATCACACTGGTACAATATCAATATTCTTCAGCTAAAGTAGTAGCTTAACCTAATTAATATTAATGGTAACTGTGCTTTTTTTCACAGAAGATGCCAATTCACTCAAGAAACTCTCAGTTGATCTGCCTAGTAAGATCTCTCTGTTAAATTTACCACCGTTTCAGTGACCGGTAGCGACTTTAAATCAGAATGACATGTAGGAAAGATGTTTTGGTGTGCTTGGAAATTTTACAACAGAAGAAAGTGAAGATGATAATAAAAAAAAATCTCTAACATATAACACAAATCTATTAATGCACAGACTTTTTTTTAATATACAAGCTAGACTTGGTTGTCACATGGTCATGACTTTTTATTAATTGTCACTGAAGTTAATACGTTTGGAATTCTGATCTTAATGCAATCAGGACTAGTGTTGTATTTGGACATTCAAACAGCAATCAATGGCAAATCAATTGAGTTTAAAAGCAAAATAGAGTGTTTAGCAGTGTTAAATAAAACCAGCCTTTTGATTCAGAATTCCTCGGGACAATGCTTGCTGTTGGACGAGTTCTTAACTGCTTGTTCATCCTACTTTTGTGTGTGTGTTTGCTTTAATGGACTTTACAGTACTATTCCTTACAATATGCTGTAAATCTCTCTATGTCTTTGTTTAGATGATAGCGTCTCTGTGCCAGCCATGGGGAGAAAAGACTCAGGTAATAACGTCTGACGGTGGTAGTCAAAACAAAAAAAAAACAAACAAACAAAAAAAAAAAAAAANCAAAAAAAAAAAAAAAGAAGTTAGCAGGTTCATGTTCATTGTTCATTTACTGTAAGAAGAGTTTTGATATCTACAAATAATCTTGACCAGATTCCTTTTTTCCTAGGTAGCTGGTCAAAGTGAACCAAGCTCAGATCTTTGCAGGTTAATTTATCCAAAGACCATGCTGTGCAATATGAAAAAGAATGATTTTCTGAGATATCATTGCTCCACCCTCCATTTTTCCTCTCCACCGCTTTTGGATCATCTTTTTCATTTGCGATAGGAAAAAAGATTTGAAATCATAGTTCATAGACTTTAATGCTGTTCAGTCTGAGAAAGGTAATATTTTGTCAATTGTGAATTTGCATGAAATGTCAACTGAGGTCTTGTTCCAAGAATAAACACAGGTCGAGTCCACCGACTACATCGACTACAAATGGAGTATAAGCCCTGCTCAGACCACAACAAGAAGACAAAGATTTCCCATAATCTTTCATATTTTGCTGAAAATTGTTTTCTCCAGAACCGTGTCCTTTGTTCTGTGCTTCATATTGTCTGTTCCATGCTTTCCGTGTTGCAAAGAGCTTCAATTATGCTGTTGTACGAGTTGTGATGTTTGTGAAGTGAGAAAATGTGGGAAATTGTCACTTTGTCTTTCTGTCCGTCTGTGTATCTCTACTCTGGTAAGACTAAAACTTTCACATGGAAAGTAAAAGGTGGGTATATGAATTCCTCAAATGTAATGCATTATTATTCTTGCACAAAAGCATTGATGAGCTTTGAGTCATATATGTATATGTGTGTGTTTCTCCTAACTGATCAGTGTGGTCTCTGGGAGAAGGACAGCTCCCAGAGGAACTGGACAAACCCATCGAAAACCCACCACTGTCCACGCTGCTGACAGAGAAACCAGAGAGCGCCACTGTCGAAGTGGGTGAGTGACAGCACGCACACACACACACAAAAAGGCAAATTTGTTAAATATAATAGAGCAGGAGAAATTCTAGACATGCTGCTTTCAGGTTGCTGATAAACCTAAAAAAGTCTGCTTTTCATTATTAAGCAGCATTTTGTGAGAGTATT
This sequence comes from Lucifuga dentata, assembly GCA_014773175.1. NCBI lineage: Eukaryota > Metazoa > Chordata > Actinopteri > Ophidiiformes > Bythitidae > Lucifuga > Lucifuga dentata. The sequence continues at coordinate 44,346 of VXCM01001886.1, forward strand.
ACTTCCATAATTATATTATTTTTTTCTGGGAAGACAATGTTTGCATGCATTCTTAAATATGAAAGGTATATAGACAGAAGAAAGTTTCTATCATAATGTATCATAAGTCAAATCTGTCTAAACGTCTATATTTGTGCATGATTTAACTGCTTAAATACAAATTATGTACGTATACATTCAATATATTTTCATTTTTTTCCCTAACTTTCAGACATCTGCACAAAATGAAAATCTAACACAACCTTAAAACTTATAGTTGTGTAATACATCACAGTAAAATGTCAAATGAACATTTAGTTGTGCGGTCATGCAGTTGTAAGCACATACTGAATTGAAGAATCTGCATTGCATCACCTCATAATTAAAATTTATGTGACAGTTTCTAGAGCAAATTTAACCTGCTAATTGATTTTAACACTGTACAGAAGTTAATGGTTCCCTGGAATGTGAAGTGTTTGTGATTTGTAGTTTGCTGAACTGAAACATACAAAATCTATGGTATGGTCTTTTAAGGAAACTATATCTTATTTTTCCTTTCAGTGTGACTTTAGTGGCTTACTGACGTGACACTTGGACCGTTAGACTCTATTCAGGGGTCATACTTTATTTTCTGTGTTTCAAAAGGTGGAGACATTACCTTTGTTGCCAAGGTGGAGGCCAAAGATCTTCTCCGCAAACCCACGATCAAATGGTTTAAAGGAAAATGGATGGATCTGGCCAGCAAGACAGGGAAGCACTTACAGCTGAAAGAGACCTTTGACCGATTCACAAAGGTATACCAACTCAAATCCAGCAGCTATCATTAAAATCCTCCATACTCCCCTTAAATGCCACTAATGCTGCTGTGTTCGGACTATTCTGTATCACCTCTGGCAGATCCACACATTTGAGATGCACATCATCAAAGCCAAAGAGAACTACGCTGGAAATTACAGATGCGAGGTCACCTACAAGGACAAGTTCGACAGCTGTTCCTTTGACTTGGAAGTTAAAGGTTTGTCAAAGTGATTTAAAAAAAAAGAAAGGATAAACCACATTAGATTCACATGTCCGTAAATTCACTGAAAGAACGCACCACAGACATGTATATTATGTTGTTGCTGTCTTACAGAAACTGAACATGGCTCACAGAATATTGACATTCGATCAGCTTTCAAACGAAGGTAATGAGAGGAGTACAACCCAACTCCACACATTGATACTGTGATGTCTAATGCAACCAGTTCAAAATCAGTATGCAGCAGCATTTCCTTTTTTTCTTTTCCTCTTCAAATGAACAAACCCAGGCCTATGGAGCAAAGGTGAAACCTATTTACTGTATTCATTTAGGATAGGATCTCTGATAATCTATTAATACTAATAAATGCCTACAAAATGTGAAAAAAAGAACAAGGTGTCATCGTATTCCACGAGGAAAACTCTGAAACGTTCACCTTCAAATAATCTCTGTATGTGTGAAAAGATGGTTGTATAAATGTCATTAACCTTTTTCAAAGGTAATTACAAATCAACCAGCTGACTAAAAGCATTCAAACAATTAAAGGCCAACGCTTGCACTTTTAAGTCTCCCTCCAAACAATGTGTCTGGAAAGCAATGCAAAGCATCCCAGTTTCATTTCATTATCACAATGTTGCTTCAACACTGCAGGAATATTGCGGTAATAATGTCTGGGACAGCTCTGGATGTGTCTTACACAAACCAATTTGTTTCAAGCCATTATCCGGAGGGAAAAAAAAGGGTTTGTGTAAGCTCCGATCGTGCGTTAGGTTGGAGTTAACGCATCGATTTAACCCAGAGCCTTTGCTTTGTGTTGTTCTTTTAGCATTGTTTTCTAATGCCTGCAACTGTTTTTATTTCTGATTACATCTTTATTAATCTCTCCTTGTTAACAACAGCAGTGAAGGACAAGAAGATGCAGGGGAGCTTGACTTTAGTGGTCTCCTTAAACATAGGTGAGAATCACAACCTAAACCTGAGTGGACAGTATTTTAAGCCCTTTTTTTTGGATGTCCTTATTTTGTCTTTTTTTATTTTGATAAATCTGACACTATTCAAACTGATTTACAGATGATTCCTATACCAAAAACACTGTAGTGGCTCAAAATTAACACATATTTCACATGATATAATTCACACTTTGAGCATACAACTGTGACGACAATAGAGCACTAATAGCAGTGGCACTGTTCACCGGAAAAATTATACATTTATTTTGGCCTTGTCTCTTCTTCTCCCCTACATATTCAGAAATCAAAGGTTAGTAGAGAGAAAACCATAGGTATTAAAACGATTAGACCTTACTGCGGGTGAGTACTGTAATCCTGTAGAGTCCCCAGCATGAAACATAGCTCTAGGAATTGGACAAGCAAGAGTGTTGGCCTACTGTAGTTTGGTAACACTTCATTTGAAGGCAGCATTCCTAAATGCTCTGTCAGCAATTGCTAATGATGAAAATGGACTTTGCATCACAAATCACCTGGAGAAAGCTTGTGACTTTAACGTCTTTTCAGTAACTTGATTTTTTTTTTTTAAATGGTCTGATATAATAAAATGGCTCACAAGTGAGTCACCGATTCAGTTTTTGGGCAGACAGTTCTGTGCACAAAGTGCAACAACAGCCGCAACCCAAATCCCTTATTTGTTAGGCTAGTGGCATAGCTAGCAGATACAGCTAATCCACACTTCTTTGAATATGATAAATGCAAAGCCACAACTTTGAAACCATTAATAAATAAATAGAGTAAAAATTACCATAAATGCTAAAAATTTGTACTTTGCTTGTGCATATTCAGTAGTCAGGCTAATTTTGAATAGATGAAACTGAATGCGAAACATTAAAGCTTGCACATGCCAGACATGGCTGAACAAATCTAATAGGCCTAAACTACAAAGAATGATAAGCAAGACTTAAGCAAGAGAGCCTGTTGGCCAGATCATCTGCAGTAGCAAGCACTTTTAATAAATAATAATAAAAGGATTGGTTCCTTTTGATTTTTGATTTGTCTGAACCCAAACAATTGACTGCCATTTTTTTGAGTGATTCTCAATTCTGAACTTGCAGAAACTGAAAGACTGAATGTTCAGAATTCAGAATCACTCAAGTAACCACAATGAGACTCAGATTAGTAATTCGATGAACCGGTATCTCAGGTTAACACCCTAGCCTTATAGTATATATTTCAGCCCCTACAGAGTGGGCGTGTATGTCAGCTAGGGAGCCACCGGTGGAAGGTCATGTGCAATACATCAATAAAGACTTCCTTACAGAGGCAATTACAGCTGCCTAAATAAACTGTAGATTGCCTAAGCCAAATAAAAAGTCATTAATTGAATGTCTTTCATTTCTAAGAAAAACCAGAAGCAACCAAAAGTAAGTACGACTTACTTGCGGTTGCAAGACGAAGCTGAAAGTCACCTTTAGGAGGCAAAGTGCACCATTTTGAATCATTAGTGATGTGCTAGTGGGCCATCCAGAAATGATGCTGTAAAATAGTGTTATCACTACATTGTTGTTTTATTTCAATTTAGAAATACAAGGCAGACAAATTTCAGCCTTCTCAATAATTGCCTGGAAATAAACCGAGTAGAACGATATACAAATAGTGGAATAATATTTCATGCTATTCACCTCCGACCTTTCGGACATTTGGGAAAATGTCTATGAAAGAAAGGGCTGACTGAATGTTCCTAATGTTCCTTTATATAAACTAATGGATACACTCTCGGGAAATGTGTTTATTAATGTTGATCTCACAAATTTAACATCTCCGAAAGACATTTTCATCATCTAACAGTGTCCTAGCATTTCTGAAGTGATGACTCAAATCAACAATGAACAAAGGGATGGGCCAAGTCATAACAGCAATATGAAAGGCATTCCTCATTTAAACACCTCTGTACCTGCATGCTGAATACCAGCAAAGCATTTCACACAACCCTTTCAACACTGCACTCTGTTGAACTGCAATTTTATCTAAAAAAGGAAAAAAAAAACTCCTTTACTGATGTGTCACTGTATTAATCCTACAATAACCAGTGATATAATTTCTCATGTTTTATCNCCCCCCCCCCCCCCTTAATTCAGATATTTAATATTTCCTAAATATTCACTGATACACACTACAACCATAAGGTGAAGTTTCACTGTAATTATTGCAGATGATAAGTCAATTCTTGATGTTAAAACAATTAATAGGACTCAGCATGAAAATGATCACATTGGCCCTTTTAGTGGCTCAGTAGTTCACTTCTTAGGAATCATAGCAAGAAGATCCAAGGTTTAAATCTCAGCCCTGGCCATTCCAAAACATGTGTGGTATAAACACTCCTACCATCGTTCAGCATACTGGCCTCAGAACTAGAGCTGTGTTGAGAGCTGCTCACTGTGCATGGATGGTTAGGATTGATCAAATGAAGAGGACAGATTTATACTTCTTAAAGAAAGTTACAGGCCTGAGAAGCCAACATAATCAAATTCCTGACATTTCTATTATTTGTTGCTCTAATTACTAGTCTGTTATACATGCTTTTGCAGACATTGTTCTTTAATTGATCTTTGTTTCAAGCAAAGCAACTCGCTGAAACTTGAGGCATGAAACACTCCCAAAACCTACTCAATGGCAACAGTGGTGACTGATAAGTCTCAAGATATATACAGGGACAATGGACAGTGATGCTATAAAAATAGCCTAGTGGGTGGACGTGAAAAAGTATGCAGACACACTTAACCCACCACAACGATGGTGTTGTGTTCATAATCCCGCTACTTCATCACTCTTAACGTTTGACTCCAGAACTGCTGTCAACACACAGGTATACAGCTCGCCACGCCCATCCCTTTGTGTGACATGACCTGAGGAACCCCACACAGGGAAACAAGATATGCAGATATGCAAGCCAAAAAACACACAGGGCATGAGCAACAGAAAACATTACTGTGGCAAAGAAATCAAGCTTTCCCCAAGAGAGAGATTTCCATCTTAAACCATTACTAAGCCCTCCATTTCAGAAGTTACACTCCTTTTCCTGTAATGGTAGTTCCTCAGGACACGTTGCAAACACCAGCATTTGATTCCTTCCCTCACACCCTCCCCTCATATTCGGCAACACTTAGGGAGTATAAACCGCAGGATGACACCCCAGAGGTNCCCTCCCCTCATATTCGGCAACACTTAGGGAGTATAAACCGCAGGATGACACCCCAGAGGTGGATGTTTGGGAGATCCTGAAGAACGCCCGACCAGATGAGTATGAGAAGATTGCCTTTATGTATGGCATCACAGATCTGAGGGGCCTGCTCAGGAGGATGAAGAAGATACCCAAAGAGGAGAAGAAGAGTGAAGGTAAATCAAATTGAGGATCCTTTGATAGATAATAGTCCAAGCAGCCTCTCTGTGGTGAATATCAGTTTTGTTTACTGGGAAATTTCGAACTTGGTGAATCATGAAAGGAGCATCCTGACTTCCAGTGACCTCTGACCTTTGTCTTTTCAAAGCTTTTGCCAAAAAGCTGGAACCAGCTTATCAGGTGGATAAAGGAGGAAAGATTCGCTTGGTGGTCGATCTAGCCGACCCCACAGTTGACCTGAAATGGTACAAGAACGGACAGGAAATCCGACCGACTCCCAAGTATGTGACTTTTTAATCTTCTTCAGATTCCAGCGTATCTTCTGTGTCTTCTCACCTTCAACCTTGCACAAATGAAAAGCATTTCATCAGATGCATTCCATTTGTGGCTTTGTCTTTCTGTCCCAGTCCTCTGCTATGATGTGTTTCATTATGTCACATCTGTGAAGCACAGTGGTTCACATGCTTTACACCACATAATGCATTCATCCACTTAAACATTACAAGTAACTCATAGGCCCACACTTTTTCAAATAAGTCATTCAAAACATATATATTAAAAAAAATTAACAGACCAATATTGGCTTAGTCAGGCATCACATCATTTTCACAGTTTAGTCACTGCACTGTGAACCATTGCCAGCAGATGCCCAGTGAACAAATAACATTATCTAGACTCTAATCAGGAATGTTATGAGTTCACAGGGCTGTACAGTGTATATGGCCTCAGAGCTACATTTGGGTGTAAATGCAGCATATGATGTCAATTGTTGTCTTAATTGGCATTAACAAAAAAGGTGGTACCTCCTTCACAGACCTTTAACCACGCCTGGCTTTGTAACAGCATGAGCAGATGCTAAATCATAAAGTAAATGACATTCATTTTATTTTAAGAAATTGCAGATGTGGTGCATTTGCAGATGGATTTTGTTTAAGTGAATAAAAATTTAGACTTGCAAGGCTTTACAATACTAGACTAACTGAGGTAGCAGTTCCTGTTTTTTCAGTTACATCAAGTGAAAATTTTCCATTGGAAATCGTAAATTTGTCTGACAGGATTTATTGAAGGGACCCACCAACTGTAAGTGGATTTAGTCTAAAATATCCTTTAAAACTGGTAGTTTTTAAAAAAATATATAGGAGCTTAACTGTCCTGTTTTGATCACATAAATTTGATCTAAACTTACTTAGATAATTAAAGGTTTGGCTCAATGATAAAAATTAAACGTTATATAAACTTAAATAAATTCAAACTGTAAAAATAAGGCTGTTTCTAGTGCGTTTAAATGCATTACTGGTGCAACCAAACCTTTGACAGTCAGGAAATATTAGCAACAGATTTATTTCTTGTCTTTTAGTCTCTTTATTAAAACAGCTGTAAGATGTTACAAATGCCTTCATCACACATCTTTTAATTATTTACAGTACTGTACATCTTAAAATAAAATAAGATAACAAAAATAGGATGGAAAATGGAGTTATCACACTTTGGCTTGTAAGTCTGGTTAATGAAATATCTGTATTGTTGAGTAGACAGCATTTAAACCAGACTTCCAGGCAAGATATAGCAACAAAAGTGGTTATCTACATCTATAATAGATATTACCATAATTACTGACTTGTAGCATCAGAAAATATGCTATGCTTAAGTTTAAATTACCCAAAAATGCAGTTCAAAGCCATGCAAAGTTAAAGCCATCTGGGAGGTTATTGCTGTTTTCTGGTCTTGGTCTCCTGTGATGTTTTCTGCAGGGTCCCTGTTCTGAAGACTTTGTCATAAAACATCTTTCCTCTTCTTTGTCGTAACACTTTTGGTGACTGCATAACCCTTCAGGCATGATGGCTCTTTGTCTTGTCTTTGTCTACCTGTTGTGTCATGCCATGGTGCTCCATCCTGTCTGCCATAACCACTTCGTGCATATTTCCTGTGCTCCGGCCCCTTTCTGGCTCCTCTGCTGACATTAAGTCAAAGGAAGTAAGTGCGTCTATCCTGTTGATTTTCACTCATGTCACAGAAGTTTTGTGTGACTATCTAATCTGACCTTTGGGTTTGTGCACACACAGTGCATGCTGGATTTGGTTTTTGAATGCCGATGTTGACATTTTTTTTTAAATTTTGTCAAACACATTTATAGTTTTTTTTTTATGATGATTTTGTCTTTTTTTCCTCCCCTTAATATCATGATACATAGTTAGGTGACTACTAATTAATTCACTTCCTGCTTAGGTATATTTTTGAGCATAAGGGCACGCAAAGAATTATGGTCATCAATAACTGCACCACAAATGATGATGCAGCCTATTCTGTAGCTGCTGGAGATGAGAAATGCAGCACAGAGCTGTTTGTCAAAGGTATTTTCATCAACTTATCATTAATAGTTTGCCTACCTTACATGATGCACAGACCAGATGCTGCAGATCTATTTGAGCATCAATTAATATATTCCCTCTTCAGTTCCTTTAACATCTTCTGTCTGCAGAATTACCAGTTAAGATCGTTAGAGGTATCGAGGCTGTGAAGACCACAGTGAATGAGAGGATTGAGCTGGAGTGTGAGGTAACAGAGGATGGTGCTCAAGTAAAATGGTAAGAATAAAAAAAGATGCAATTAAATTAGTAATTATGCAACTGGCCATTACAGGCTTCTCAGGAAGGAGGGTCTTAAAGAGACAGTGCCTAAAAATGACTCTTTACTCTCAGTAGAGCTATAGCAAGAATAAATAGATCAACTTGTTTTCTTTGTGCATTAAAGCATTGCAAGTGTTTCTAAATAAACTCTGTACATGAAAATAAAAAATATGAAAATCCATATGTCCTCTTTAATATGCTCCTTCCTCCTTTAGGATGAAGAATGGTGTTGAGGTTCCGACTGGAGTGCGCTCCAGATACAGAGTCAAGTGTGAGGGAACTAAACACTACTTGGTCATTGATGATGCCTCCAGAGAGGACACTGGAACGTACTCCATCATGGCCACTGGAGGCACATCTGAGGCTCACATACAGGTTGACTGTAAGTATCATCTCGCCATGTTTCATAATTGCTCCACTGTTCATGTGCTGATGTTAGCTAGCATTAATATTTTGTATAATATGTGCTTTATTTGCCATCTTTATCTCCCTGTATTAATTAGTGAAGCCACTGAAGATCTACCAGGACTTGCAGAATATGACGGTGATGCTCAGTCAGCCCCTTAAGCTACAGTGTGAGATCTACCCAGGAAACGTCCTGGGCCGCTGGTACAGGAACGGACAGCTGATTCAGCCTAATGACCGTATCAACATCATTCACAGAAATAAGTATGTCCTCTCTGACCCTCTTTTGTGTTTTATGGAATCCCATAAAAATCTTCTGTCCCCCTGATCAAACAATTTTAACTATAAACTTCCTCAATTTTCAGGACCCACCGACTTGAAATTGCGGCCACCTCCCTTCATGATGCAGGAGATTATACTTTTGTACCTGAGGGATATTCACAGAGCCTTTCTTCCAAAATTCACATCATTGGTACACATTGATCTGAGCATTTTATATCTTAACAACATTAAGTTAAGTTTAAAAAAATCTGATTTTTGATTACATTTTCTGTAGACCCACCAAGGGTGCACTTGGACAGCTTGAACTTCCCAGACAACACGGTGACAATTGTGGCCGGAAACAAACTGCGCTTGGAAATCCCCATCAGTGGAGAACCAGCACCCAGGGTGGTGTGGATGAAGGGAGAAAGGGTAAGGTCCTATCTTCTTTTAGCTGTTATCATTCATTCATCAAGGCTGTGATTATTTTATCTGAGAAGGAGTCCGAAGAGAGATGTGCCGAACATTTGCCAAACATCTGAAAAACACATAAATACTCTACAGAACAGATGCTTCGAGTCAATAACCTAATGGCAATCAACATGAATATAAAAATAGAATAAATAGAACTTAAGCAATAAAATACTGAAAATTCAAATAAAAACTGTCATTTTAACAAATGCAAGATTACAATATATAACATGAATCAGTTTTTTAATGTATAAATACTAAAAGGTAAAAATTCAACCAATGCCTCTCACTTAAAATTCAAACTTCCAAAATCAATTTTCTCTCTCTTCCTGTCTCAGGTCATTCTTGAGTCTGGTCACCGTGTCCATGCTGAAACGTATGTTGACCAGACCAGCCTGACCATTGAAGTCACAGAGAGGGAGGACACAGGGAACTACAAGCTCGTCCTGCAGAATGAAGCTGGTGAGGCCACAGCCAGCGTCAAAATCAAAGTTGTCGGTAAGAAAGCACGTGACAAATTCTTCAACCAAGAAACCACAGGGAGGACTGTGAATATTTCTGCTCTCTAGAATCCTTAACATGGCCTTGTATTGTCTGCAGACATCCCAGATGCTCCAGATGCTCCTTTAGTCCCAGTGGTGGGAGGTGATTGGTGCTCTATGACTTGGGAGCCTCCAAAATATGACGGGGGTTCACCAATATTAGGTAAGCATTGCATCTCGTCTTAATACTATAGACTACATTGGTGTTGATGATTATTAAAGACTAGTTTTCTTAATAAAGGCTACTTCATTGAGAGAAAAAAGAAACAGAGCTCTCGGTGGATGAGACTGAACTTTGACCTGATCAAAGAAATATCATTTGAACCCAAGAAGATGATTGAAGGAGTGCCATATGAACTGCGGATCTTTGCGGTCAATGCAATTGGTGTGTCCAAGCCCAGTGAACCATCCAAAGCCTTTATTCCCCTCGGTGAGTAGCTCTAATGTCTCTTTGAATTTCTACCCAACACTGGCCTTTGAGCTCTAACTGTTACTGACATTAATATGTCCAGGATAAACGTTATTTATCCAAAAACCATTTCATAATAAATGTTCAAAGAGTGGGTCTGTAACAGTTTGTGTTATCTACCCTTGGTATCCCGGTGGTGCAGGTGTTCCTCATGTTGCCTATCCTTGGCATTCTGACTACGACCTCCATTGAAGCTTCAGAGGATATTAAATATACATTTAAAATGGCAGCCAAATCATCTCCAGATTAGAGGTTTAGGAGATCAGGTCTGTCAGAGGGTTCAGTGAAGTTACATATGATTCGCAAGAATAGACGGTAAGAGCAGAGACGAATGACTTCTGACTAATGAGACTGATAACGTACTGGCCAGGAAGAGGAGCACCCTGCTCACGTGTTCATGATTTCCCAAAATCAGCTTGACGTGATGTTTTCTGATCACTTTCTTTTCCACTGTTAGAATACATATGAGGAATGACCTCTGTGATCTCTTTAACTTCCATCTCCATTCAGCTGTAACCAGTGAGCCCACCATGCTGGTCGTGGATGACGTCACTGACAACACGGTGACCGTAAAGTGGCGTCCTCCTGAAAACATCGGAGCTGCTGGCTTGGACGGATACATAGTGGAGTACTGCATAGAAGGAAGTGAGACAACCTCTAATGACAGATCTAAGTAGTTTTTTATTCATTCAATTTCATGCAGGCATTTACTAAACAATAATTCAATGTTACAGACTGCAGTATGTGGTATAGGGGATTAGGAAAGGAGGATATGTAGGGAAGGTGTAAAAATGAATGCATAACCAAAATGCTCATGCTCAGAATTACTGTTTCGTCACAGCTGATGACTGGGTTGTAGCCAGCAGTGAGTTTACTGAGAAGACGAAGTACACCATCACCGGACTGACAACAGAATCTAAAATTTTAGTTCGAGTCAAGGCCATCAATGCTGCTGGAGAAAGTGCTCCACGGACCATTCAGCACTTGATCCTTGTCAAAGAAGTTATCGGTGAGCTCTGAGGGGAGATTTTTGGTGGAATACATGGAAATAAATGTCATATAGGGGACAAGGCAAAGGTCATTCATTTCTTTCTGGTTGTTTTGCTCAGAACCACCCAAGATCCGTGTCCCCCGACACTTGAAGCAGACATACACTCGCAGAGTTGGAGAAGCGGTCAATCTTGTGGTGCCTTTTATGGTAAAGTGATCTCCCAAAATCACTCAAGATTTTCATGGTAGTTCAGCAATGAATATTGAACTCATATCATGTGATGTCTGTAGGGTAAACCCAGGCCAAAGGTCAACTGGCTGAAGGAGGGAAAGCCTATAGAGCCATCACATGTCAGCATCCGTAACACAGATTGTGACAGTATCATCTTCATCCGTAAAGCAGAACGCAGTCACTCTGGGAAGTATGAAATGAAAGTGCAGGTTGAGAACCATGTGGACACGGCCATTATTGACATACAAATCGTAGGTGAGTGAACTGATCATCAATTGGAAACAATTTACTGATTGTTTCTTGCATTTCTCAAGCTAAACTATCCATTCATCTGATTATTAGACCTGCCTGGGCCTCCTCAGTCTGTGACAATTGAAGATATCTGGGGAGGAAATGTGGCTCTGGTCTGGAATCCTCCAAAAGATAACGGCAATGCCCCCATAACAGGCTACACCATTCAAAAAGCAGACAAGAAGACAATGGTAGATGATGAATGCTACCGCTGTAAACAAGAAATGTGCTAAATATACATCTGCAGTATGTAAACACTATCTAATCTGCTTTTCAGGAGTGGTACACGTGCATCGAGCACTACCATCGCACTTGCATCACCATCACAGAGCTGGTGGTTGGGAACGAGTACTTTTTCAGGATCTTCTCAGAGAACATGTGTGGACTGAGTGAATGTGCCACTCAAACCAAAAACAGCGCTCTTATCGTCAAAGAAGGTAAAACTGGCTGTGATTTTACCAAGTCAACATGCCGTGTCTGGTTGGTGTGTGTGTGTGTTACCTAGCGTTCCTTCACCTAAAGCACTGATTTGATTTAATCTGACAATATACATCACATGGAAAAAATGAGGATATATTTTCGTCTGATTTTGGAAATCTGTTTTCTTTTTTTTCCCCCATCTCCTATATAAAAAGGTACTGTCAGTGATGTTTTCCACCCTAATGTTACACTCGCTGTAATGTAACAGGGTTGACCTTTGACTGACAGGCCTTTTTAAATGGTGGTGTCACAATCTCAGCCGATGATAAATTAAAAACATTGTCTTTCCCTCATCACATAGGGAAATTCCCCCATGATACAGCTCAGCGCCCGTATCATGCACAACCCCATTCCTTTACCCTTCCCCCCACAGGTATGCAGATGAAAACACCTGAGTACAGTGATCATGACTTTAAGGAAGCACCAAAGTTCACGCAACCGCTCATCAACACGTGTGCAATCGCTGGCTACAATACTACTCTCAACTGTAGCGTCCGAGCCAATCCAAAGGTAAGTGAAGTATATTCAGTGGTAGAAGATGCATACAAAAGTGCAAATCTTTACTTGAATATCAAACGCAAAAGTACTTATCAAAAAGAAGAGTATAGGTTCACTGTCAAGTAGACACATTAAATCTCCATTTTGGGAGTTTCCATGTTTTTAGATTTAAAGGACCATAACATCCATTTTGCATGTTTGAGCCTAATATATTCAATTTTCATACACATAAGGTTACTGACAATCATTTTCCAAAGGATAAACCTGTATTTCAGCTTTCCTGATATTTGCAAAACCTCTTAATCTTTCAAAATCAAATATTCAAGCAATGCATCCACCTTAAAAATCGATGGTTCTCCTGCTAATAGTTACGCAGCCACGGTAGTCACGGTTGTTTAAATTTTTCAATAAACGCAGGTCTTCCTTTGGGACTATATTCCACGGTGGAGACATACATTCACTCCGCACTTTTTGTTGCACTTAAACGCTAAAATTATGAAACTTTGAAAAAAAAACCCTGAACACACATGTTGTTCATGATGATGGATTACCTATCCCAAGAACGTTTCAAGTATCAACAAGTTGATTTTAATAGTGTACCAGAATGAACTGAAACCAATGGCGGTCTGCAAGGTAGGAAAAACTTTTTTTTAACTCACCGTTCCAGTAGTATGCTTTGGAAAATGATTGTCAGTAATGTTACATGTACGAAAATTGAATATATTAAGCTCAAACATGCAAAATGGGTGGTTTGGTCTTTTAAATAAGGAAAAGAAGGACTGAGGGAAGGAAGGAAAGAACAAGAGAAGATTTTATGGCATTTTCAAGATCTGATGTTTCTGTGTTTGACTGCAGCCTAAAGTGATCTGGATGAAGAACAAGATAGTCATCATTGGTGACCCACGCTACCGCATGTTCAGCAACCAAGGAGTGTGTACTCTGGAGATCAGGAAGCCCAGCCCTTATGACGGTGGCCTGTACACCTGCAAGGCCATCAACGACCTGGGGGAGGCCCAGGTGGAATGCAAGCTCGAGGTCAAAGGTCAGTGTGGACCAGGAAAGAACCCCTGTTTGCTTCCTGTACTGCACACCTGGGTCTGGTTTCTCAAAGTTTTCCTCCTTTATTCTCATGGTCGCTGCTGAAATGTTAAATATCTCCTTTCAAGAACTTTCTGTAAGGAGTCAAAGGCTCCAAGCACTTTGGGAAACCAGCTTCAGTGGGCTCCTGTCGTGCTTTAACTTTGTGTTTCAGTATACCAAAGGGCTGACAAAATAGGCAGTGGACATGTAAGTATCTGGTCTATATATTCCAAAGAAACACATTCAATACATGTTGACATAATAATCCATTCATGTGTCACCAAAACCTGTAGAGGCTTGTCTCCTTAGTTTTACGTTGTGTTTTAATTCTTACACAACTCTATCCACAATCCATCCAGCCATCCTGTTAATCATCACAACGCACCAACTGAACACACAGTCTGTCACCAGTCACACCTCAGTAGGAATAACATGTAGAGGTGTGATGTTTTTGTGTGAGTTATTTAATGGCTCCATCTTCAAACTGTTCTCCGACTCCCCGGGTTTCAATGTCTCCTTACGGTTAACTCCTCATATAAGAGTTCAGTAATAACTGTATTCCCTGGTACACACATAACTCCATGTAAACACTGTGTTAACCCCTCTTCTTTTCTCTCTCCCCCAGTCCAAACTCAAGAATTGTGAATGTATGTTCTCATATAAGGTAAGCTTTCATATGGTTTTGGCATATGAAGCTTATGTCATTCATTATGCATCTTTCAGCTGGGCTATAACCTTGCTTTTCTCAATATTGAAGCTGTGGCAGCTTTTCTTCTTCAGGCCAAGCATTTGAAAGCAGGACTCAGAGAAAAGCACATGAAATTGCAATTGTGGGCATTAATAGAAAAGATTTTGCATGATTGCTATATTTGATGATCTTAGTAGATTGATTTATCCTGAATTTCTTGCCTAAAGATTCCCCAGAGTCCCTTAGCTGGCTGACTTTAGCTGACTGTTGTGTGGTTGGTGTGAATTGACTGAATTGGTTTGAAATCAAAGACTGCTTCTCATATAACTTGTGCAACACATAAGGTGAGTAAAAATAAACTTTTTGCAAACTGTCTAACCTTTGCTCAGAATGTGTGGAGAACAGCAAGATAATGTTTGATGCTTTGCAGATTTAAGGTCTACATACCGTGTTTCTCAAAAAGATTCCAAACAGACCAAGCCTAAATGAGTATTTTTTTTTGCCTCTTTGTTACTGATTACTAAGTTTTGTATTTATAACAGAAGACAGCACAGTTATTCTTGCAGTGCTTTACTTATTGTGGATGACTTAAGACAACATGATTCATTAATATGGAATTTTGCAGATACTGGACATTATATTGTATATTACAGGAATATCTTCAATGTCTTTTGCTCTGAGTTCTGCAAGCCTGAGCAGACACTAAGTTGTACACCTTGCTAATGAAATATTGGCAAGATTATATTATTGGTGTATATGTTGGCAGAAACATTGAAAGACATCCAGAACATGCTTTTTAGGCTATATATTCTTTGTATTTGACTCATTTTTTTTCTCAGTCAAGTTAAGATATATTTGGATTTGGTTTTATTTACAGCTGTTATTTATAATACTTTATTTTCCACTGAAATTTAACTAAATGCACCGGTACACATATTTAAAATATGCAAATCTTAATAACCAAATGTGAAGACTTTGTTCATTTCATACCACTGCCGGTTGAATACCTTTACATTTGAAAGTTTCTTAGACAAAATGAGCGATATGTAGGTGTCACTTTGGACTATGGATATTTTTCATTTTACAGACTAAACAATTAACAACTAAATGAATCATTAGCTACAGCCCTGTGCTGTACACCTGGCTTGTAGATGTGCTCACCTCTTCTAATGTTGACAGCAGACTGCCTCCACTACACTTTCCTCTTCCTCTTCTTTTTTCTCTCCCTCCCAACAACATCCTCAGAGCGTCTCTCCTCTGTCCACCAGGAGGGTTCACCTTCCATGAACTCATGCAACGTGGAGTGCCCCTACACCTGATCGACAAGTACCTGAATGAGGCGAAGATTGTTGAGCAAGAGAAGTAAATCAGACTGTAAATGAGACACATTATCATTTGCCACCATGAGTCAACCTCTTCTCTCACCTGAGGTCAGCGGCTAAAAGTGGATGGATAGAGGAATGATGGAGGGATGGCGATACAGATGAAAGGGTGTGGGGGTGCACTGGTCTGTGGTGTGGCATGTTGTGTGCAGGTTTCTAGTTACCATAGGGAAAAAAAAGCCACTTGATCTTCTGTCACACTCGTGTTTGAAAGGCTCTGTGTCAGCTCAGATGCATGTCAGCAGTGTATTGGTTATAACTTTTAAATGTGATGAGTGTGTAAAAAATATACATAGCAGAGATATATATAGCACAAACAGTAACACATACCTACAGTATTTCCATGCTGGTCTTTGCTGAGAGTGCTTGTTGAAGGTAATTTATTTCTGGTGTCTGAAAGAAGGGGAAAGAGGATGTATAAACAAAGGTTTAGTGTTTGTATGGTGTAAGAGTCACAGATTTGAAATATATAGCAAGACAGTTACAGTTCTAATTAATGTTGGGTACATCAATTTGTTGACACTAATATTTGTCAATTTAATTTTTGTCTTTGGATTAAATGGATTATTTAAGGGGAAAAGGATTAGAATCTTACCAATGTCCATATTTTGCATGACACATTATGCTTTTTTTGATTCATATTGGACTTTGATTGATTAAAAAAAAGGCCCAATCATGGGTGCATGCCTTTTTTTGTAATTATGACCTGTGAAATAAAATACAAAGAATTGTACTGTTCTGTTATCTGATTTTTTTTTTTTTTTTNTTTTTTTTTTTTTTTGTGAAGAAAATTTATTTTGTGGGAAAATTATGTGACAGATATATGGTGGCTAGATTCTTTAGATGTGATTAGGAACAAGAAAACTGAATGTTTTAACTATTATACAGAGGTTAATGAACCCTTTAGAATTACAGGGACTTCTGCTATAATTTCTCATCTTCATTACAGTTATCGACAAACATAATCTGCATACAGTAAACTTGTGACAGTCATTATCGGTGAAAAAAAATAAAAGTAGCTTTGGTTTAAGGATGTGAAGCATGAAGGAAAGAGCATGCAATTTGGGGCTGCTTTGCTGCCTCAGGGCCTGAACAGTTTACAATCATTCAGTATGTTTACGTCCATACTACACTCCCAATTTTTGTCTTGTGTTGCAATCAAGGTAAAAATGACTTATGAGATGCATAATATAAGACCTATACATGGACAGAAACAGGATGTTGTCCAAATATAAGTGACACATTGCTTAACCAGAGTAGGAAATCCATGCCACCATATGTTTCTCCAATTCTAATGTTTACATGCTTAATCCATTTACAGTCCTATAATCTAGGTGTTTTACTCAGAGTAATCAACTTGTGACAATTTAAATCTAATTATGGTGTCACATGAAGTTTTAAAATTTAATTTAAAGCTTTAACTGGAGTTTAATCCACGTTATAATGTGCATGTAAACCTGCTCATTGTGAGAAAAGCGAATGCAAAGTTGTATCGTGGAATTTCAGAGGAGTTTGTTACCTTAAGTTTTGAAGTTAGATGATGCAAGAAGACAATAACGCCTTAAAAAGTTTGTAATTTAACACCAGAATGGCTTAAAACGGAGGAAATTTATATTTTGGAGTGGCCAAATCAGTCCAGAACTTAACCTAAGCGATTTCTTTAAATAATATTTTTTTGCTTCTTATCATTTATTTTCCTCGTTACCGTTAACAATAATAAAAAAAAAAAATTAAATTAAAAAAGTTGTTACCGTTCAAAACAAAGTGTATATATATATATGTATAATTCGTGGCGTTAACGTGTGTACCTACGTTGTGATTTAAACTTCCCGGCAGCAGCCATATTATTCCCTTCCGGAAGCTTCTCTTCCTGCCGCAGCTCGATCAGAAACGTTAAGACTATCGACATGTCCTGGTTCCGCTGTGGAAATGGCCTAGTCATCTATCAGTGCCAATGAGCTGCTGCTTTTTGGACTCGATTGTGAGAAGATAACCCTGTCTAAACGCGGTCCCGGGAGTACTGGGGAGTTTATTACGGTATACGGAGGAGTGACGAGGCTGGAAAACAATGCCACATTTCCTGTGGCCAGAGCCGCTGACAGCCGCACAACTCAAGCGGTTAGACGAGCATAAATACAGCTCCTCCGGTCGATCCCTGCTGGAGCCGCCGTGTCAGATATACTGGACCTGGCTCGTCCAACAAATTCCAACATGGGTCGCACCAAACACTCTGACTATTGTTGGACTGCTGATCAATATTATCTCCACAGTGGTGCTTGTGTATTATTGTCCCACGGCAACAGAAGAGGTGAGTAACTGCGACCTTGACTAAAGTTTCTAGCCCCATTAACGGAAAGAATGCAAAAACTCCCTTCAAAAACCAGCTAATTCACATACTTAATTTAATCTTTACATGCGTCACCAATATGACAGACATTTCCCCCAATCCATTTATAAATTCGGCCTATATTTTATCCACTCTGCAGCTTTTGCTTGCACATTTCCACTTCAATAGTATTTGCTAACGCCCTCGTGTTATATATTGGCGGAAGAATATTTTCATTTCAGCTGTTTCATTAAATAGTTCCTTAGTTACGCTTTGTTTCCTTTAAAGCAATGCATGTCGAATTTAAATATGCTTCATAACATTGCTTAAAATAGCCTGTTGTAAGTGCTGTGCTTTTGCAAAACCACATAATAAGCAGGCAACTTAAATCGACAGATATCTAAAAAGGCTTTGGTACAGCTTTATCTCGGGGCTAGACGTGGCTGTCATGTGTTCTGCTGTACGTTCTTGGAAAGCTGACAGCTGTGACGTATTGTTGACCACTAATGCGCCTATGATGCAGTGTTTTGTTTTGTTTTTTAATAGAAAATACGATACTTATTGGGAATAAAATACTATCGTAAGTTTAGCTTACTTGCTATTAGAGAGGAAGCTACTTGTTAACCACACCTGTTGGGCTAATAGAATTAGCCAAGGCAACAACTTCTCAGGGAAGTTATCTTTTTTTGTAAGTAGGACAGACCTCATGCAGTGCTCATAATGACGTGAAA
Organism: Lucifuga dentata; assembly: GCA_014773175.1. Classification (NCBI taxonomy): domain Eukaryota; kingdom Metazoa; phylum Chordata; class Actinopteri; order Ophidiiformes; family Bythitidae; genus Lucifuga; species Lucifuga dentata. The sequence continues at coordinate 63,166 of VXCM01001886.1, forward strand.
CTTAAAGATCAAGTGTTTGAATTATTTCAAAACACTTTAATATACTTCATGTTCTCTACTATACTCTAATCTACTATGGTGATCTCTGAGTTCACTACAGAGGTGTGGCTCAAGGCTAGAAAATGCATAGATGTGTGTATGTTTATCAGCCTTACATCTTTGTATCACTGAGAACAACTGACAAAGTCCACAGAGCATGTCAAATTCCACCATCCATTATCATTTCCTCTATTAATATTCTCTGTCTATTTATGCAAACCTGAGCCATGTCCACAGTTCTTCATAAACTGTTAGAGGACTGAAGTCCCATGCTTTTGCAAACAAGCAGTTAGCATATTAGAGGAATGCAAAGACCCACAAATGCAACCCAGAGATTGCACAATAGCAGCATCTGAGATAACGGCAGTAGGGAGCAACCAAAACATCTGGACTCTGTCTACAGCAGTTATGTGGCTTAAATAGAAGAAGGGTCCACATGTAAGCAGGAAAAAGAAGGAAACAACAGGGATTCTGAATATTTTGGACAGCATGGTGATTTCTCGAGAAACACAAATAGTCTGTCCCCCCTTTCTCTTTCATTCACACACACACACACACACACACACACACACAGTGTNTAGTCTGTCCCCCCTTTCTCTTTCATTCACACACACACACACACACACACACACACACAGTGTTGGCTGTCCCTAGCATCCAGATAGCTTGTGACCTTAAGCCTAAAGAGAACAACTGACCCTCTCTAGTAAGCTGGCATCATTATATTTACAACACACACATGTACATGCTGACACACAACACTGGATGATACAATCTGTGTGGTGAGACTAAAGTACACTCAACACTTGATTTTAAATTCCACACCACTGATTACATATCCTCATATCCCTGAACTCAGCAGATTTAAGATAGAATGTTTTTCCTCATGCAAGTACAGTATAATGTGTGTAAAGTAAGAATTTGTTTCCTCTTTTACATATTTTGAAACATCTGAGGTATGTGACGGTGTCAGAGTAAACTGAAGGTGAGGTGAAGGCATCTGACCCTTGCATAACTTTGTGTTGCTTCAACAAAGGATGAGCCTGAGGTCTTTAAAAAAATCTCTCTGTCTCTCTCTGTCTGTCTGTCTGTCCCCCCCCCCCCCCNCCCCCCCCCCTCCAGGCTCCATCATGGGCCTTCATAATGAGCGCACTGGGCCTGTTCATCTACCAGTCTCTGGATGCCATTGATGGGAAACAAGCTCGGAGGACAAACAGCAGCACTCCCCTTGGGGAACTCTTTGACCATGGCTGTGATGCCGTTTCCACAGGTGCTTTGCTGCTCAGAGGCACCCATTAATTCTGTTGTCTTCTATTATATTACGTCTTTTTTCTACTTGGTACTAAAATGTAGGTTTTATCTGGTACTTTGTTTTTCTCTGCTGTTGTATTGTAATCTCTCTTTCCTGAATTCCCCGTCTGTCTGTTGCTGCAGTGTTTGTTTCTGTGGGGACATGCATTTCATGCGGAATAGGCAGATACCCAGACTGGATATTCTTTTGTGGTTTCATCGGGATGTTTATGTTCTTCTGCGCCCACTGGCAGACCTACGTGTCGGGGACCCTTCGCTTTGGCTTGTAAGTCATGCTTAGCAGCTTCCGATTCATCCCATCCCTATTTCTTATAAGACATCTCTTATTTATCCGTGCATTACTACTATCATCACGGTTGCTCTTTGAATTTTCCTGTACAGGGTTGATGTCACAGAGGTGCAGTTTTCCATCATAATAATGTATCTGATGTCTGCTTTTGGAGGTGTGAGCCTTTGGCAAGCCACGGTATGATGGAAAATAATCATTTACATGTAAACATACACATATATCCACAGGAACTCTCCCAGTATCATCCTTAAAGATTTTGCTCCATTAGTAGTAGTTTTACACTTTAACCTTAATCAGTCCCCACTTTTTAGTCTTCCTGCTAGTCATTAAATAGAATTTGTGTTTCACTTTCATCCCGTGCTGCCTTTGAAGGCTTGACATGAGAAGTGAGAAGGTAAATATTGGTAGCCAACGCCATGGCACAGGTCATCTTTTGGACATGATCTGGCTCAAAAAAGCTGATGATGTCACCTGCATTTTTTGCTTTGCCCTCCCATCGTGCTCGGCATGCCTGCAGCTTCCATACAAGCACCTTTTGTTGTTTCTCTAAAAAAAAAAAAATTCTTTGTGTTTCCATGTTAGTTTGATCTTCATGTGTTTCCTTAGTTGCCCATCATCGGGCTGAAGCTGTTTATCCTTCCTGTCATCGGCATCATCGGGGGGGGCCTCTACTCCTGCCACAACTACTTCCATGTCATTTTGAATGGAGGTGTGGGCAAAAATGGCTCCACCGTGGCTGTAAGTTGAAACACATTTATGCTTCACTCACCTGGATATTGCCACAATTTTACACCATGAACTCAAAATCTGGAGCCTGAATGACAGCCTGTAGACTGAGATAAAATGACTAATAACCAGTCCTGCTGTTTAGGACACCAGTGTGCTGAGTCCTGGTCTGCACATCGGCCTCATCCTCACCCTGGCCTTCATCATTTTCAAGAAGTCGTCCAGCCAGCTATTTGAGCACCATCCCTGTCTGTACCTGCTCACCTTTGGCATGGTCATCTCCAAGATCTCCAACAAGCTGGTGGTACGTTCCTCACATTCTAATCATCCTAAATTAAATCTCATAACTCTCTAAAAAAAAAAAAANTAAAAAAAAAAAAAGTAATTTCTTACCTTGTGTGTGTGTGTCCTTCTGTAGGTAGCCCACATGACCAAGAGTGAGTTGTACCTCCCAGACACGGCCTTCATCGGCCCTGGCCTCCTCTTCCTCAACCAATATTTCAACAGCTTCATTGACGAGCACATAGTCCTCTGGATCGCCATGGTTAGTGTTTGACCACGAATCACAAACTCAACATGCATCATGTTTTACTCGGCCACCATTTAGTTAAGTTGCTGCTCAACACTCCTGATGCACCCACACAGCTGTTTTAACTTGTTGCCTGATTAGACCTGTTCTCAGCCCCTTGTGGGTGTGTTTAGGCTGTGCTTGATTGACATCTCCCTAAACTTTCCTGTTAGTTTTGTTGTACTTGTTAAGATGGTACAAATTATACCTTTAAGATTCGTTTTAAATTATTAGGTACAAGCTGTTTCAAAGTCTCTTTCAAATTGCAATAAACTCTTATCGTTATGAAGCTTATAAGGAGCATTTTTTTGATGTATGGACTGAACAGAATATCAGAAGCAATCATGTAATTGAAATATATTAAGCATTTTATAAATTCACTCTGTCACCCTCTGATCCTCTTCCTCTTCAGGTCCTCTCTCTACTAGATCTGACACGCTACTGTACAGGCGTGTGCCTCCAGATCGCCTCCCACCTCCACATCCAAGTGTTTAGCATCACGCCGCAAAGCCACCGCGACTGACGGCTTGCCTGGCGGGAGGAGGCGGGGGGAGATTCAGACCTCTCCCCGCTCCTGAAAGCAGACGATGAGGAGGAGAGACCCTCGACCCCGAGCCACTGCAGCCTCGACAAAGTGACCACTTCTGATTAAAACCCACCTCTGCCACTACGCAAAAGTCATACGACACAGATGGAAAAATAAAACGGACTCCAGTAATGCAGGACACAAAAACGGGTTTTGGAAAACATGGATCTACAAAATGGACCGGAGTTTCCCTTTGGATTATTCATTGCAGCCAAAACGGACCTTAATTTTAATGTCGACATGTGGTACAGAAAATAAAGTTTAGATTTTTTTTTTTACATTAAGGGGCACTCTTTACATTACTTCCTGCTTATTCAACTCAAATACCAAAATATTATTGTTAGTGGGTGTTAAAATAGCTTGGGCAAATATCAAATTCATTCTTCTGCTTTTAAGTTGCACACGTGCATCCTTGTGGTGATCATGTTTTGATATATGCCCAAACTAAATATAATCCCCATTCACATGTTTTTATTTATTAGATAAAAGTGACTCAATCAGAAATGAATTAGGGCTTTAAAATACAAAATAAATTGATGAAAAATGACCTTTCAAACCTCTTATAATTTTTAATGTTTGTAATGTGGCCTGGCAAGTGGTCAGTGATGTGTTTGTGGTAAGGGTCCGTGTTAATGCTGAAAATAACGACAGGTCTTCTTTTAGGATTCCTTCACAAACTTCACTCAAAAAGTTCCACTTTCTTTCAGTTCATTCTCGCTTGTCTCATTTTCCAGTGTTGGTCAATGAAACAACTCCAGATGTTAGACCGTGTCGACTGATGATGCATTAACACGCGACTTGTTCTGCTTTCTGTTCTTCTCCCTGAAGGGCTACTAATAATTATTTGTGATTGTACAGAATTCAACTGAAGACGCCTTAAATGTTCCTGTTGTAATTACTGTTTTTTTTTTTAACTTGTGAATATTTAAAGCAACTTTGTACTTTTTTCCACTAAAGTATCATACAGATGCAAACAATAATACAGCTACTTTTTTTTTTTTTTTTTTAAATTTTTCACACTTTAAAGTAGTGGTTCTCTTATACACTTGTACACCATGTATAGGTGAATGTTCTTAAAAGGTTATGATTTGTTGTGGTATCATAATTTAGGAATGATTTAAAGGAATGGGAACAGTAATCTGATTAGGATGTGACCTTTATGTTAATGGTCTTTACTCCAGGTTTTCTTGGGATTGAAAGGGATATTTCTGTGGTGCAGGTAGACTATTTAAGGCTGCAAAATGGTATTTTTATTTTGCTCCTCTCACAGTTTTTGACTTTGAAGGATTGTGGACAATGTCCTGAGATTATTTTGATTATTATTTTGATTTCAACACCTTATTGCACTGTTACATGATACAGTAAAACACCTTTCTACTAACTGACATGAGTGGAAAAGATTGTAATAAAGAAATTATTTTCATGCAGTTTGTTGTCTCCACCAAGGAAGATTCACCACGTCTCTTATTTGGTTGGTTGTTCTTTTAGTCAAAATGTTCTGAACTGATTTTGATGAAACTTAGAAGGGTGGGGCATGGCTGAAGAAAGACCCCATTCAATTTTGTTGGAGATATGGATGCAGGAAATTTTGCAAGATAAGAGGTTTAAAGATATTTTTGTTAATTTCTTCAAATGAAATACACCAAACTTAATGAAAAAAAATAGCCATATTAATCTCATGATAGAATAAAGTCAACAAAGCCATTTTTTTCCCTCTTGGTTAGCTCTGTTGCTGCACAGCAAAAGGTCCTGTGGGTGTGGAACTTCCATTTTCTCCCCTTGTTTGCATGGGTTCCCCCCCACCATCCAAACCATGTATGTTAGAATAATGCCATTGCCCTTGAGCAAGGCACTAGTTTGGCTCAGTCAAGACAAATTTTGTTTGTCCGAGCGCCATTCTAGTTGTCACTGTAATGACAACCTCAGCACCAAGATGGCTGAACTAAAAGTTTTATTTCGGTCAAAGAACCATTTAACTGATGCAATCCATGGAAATCCCAATTTCCAAATGTTACTTAATTCATGCATCTAACCTAGATCTGCCTGCTGCAAATATGACATCACATGACAGTACAGCAGATAGCATCAAGCAGCTGTTTCTGTGTATGTCCGTCATTACAGGAAATTATATTGAGTCATTCAGAGGAAAGAGTATGAGTGTTTGTCAGGTTAAATTCACACTGTGACATTCAGATTAGATGCATCAGTCACTTGGCTCGCTGTTACAATAATACAATCAAAATAAGTTAGAGAACATGCTGAAGAGGTCTGAATTTCAGACAGTAGCAAGCCTGTTGAGTCCCACGGGGACACATATGGGTGGCTTTGACAGCTACAGCTATTTCATTCTAACAATCATATCTTTACCATATTAAGAATGATAATCACAATTTAAATGTAAATCACCAGATTAGGGTAAAACACTATGACATTTTTAACAAAACAAGTAGGGATCAAAGAAAAATCTTTTAAACGAGCAAGAATGCATTGTGGGAAACGTTTCAGGCAAAAAGAAGGCACTTTATGTTTTCATGATTTTAACAACAAAGAAATAATGGCCAACAATTATTTTTCCCCATTCATCATGTTTCTACTTTTTCTTCATTGGCTTCTTTACCTGCATTTCTTACGTGAAGCCCGGACTATGAAACCAGACAGACACACACCCACACACTCACACATCTCAGCAGAGTCCTCTTGACCTGCTACTATATCAAGTGTTTCACACTTTAACAGCACATCAATCACATGGCCCAGGAGGGTGGTATATTGTTGATAATGTCTGGAGGGAGTATTTGTGTATGTGTGTGTTGTACACGTCTCCGCTGCTCCCAGAGGCGAAAAGGAAGATTGACATGATAATGGCTACCTTTCTCATTTCTCCAGTCTTCATTGACGAGCCCAATCCATCATCAGCTGACAAATGTTTCATCGCCATCTCACATGAGTTTCTATCACCATGCTGATGAATGCAGGCAATGACGACTTCAGATTCAGCATTAGGCTCTTAATATTTCCACCTGTTCCCCAAATCTGGGTCCTCTCCTCCTCTTTACCAGGCAGGAGAGAGGTATGGAGGGCAGGGAGAAGGAGAGAAGGGATGGAGGTTTAATTGCTGAAAGGAGAGGTCTTCCTCTTTCACACCCGCTCTGTGTTGCTGTCTCTGTTCGCTCTGCGTCTGGGGAACAGCTTACGCTTTAGCAGAATCAGCTGCAGGGAGACAGGAAATGGCATAATCACAAACCACATGCAGTGAAAGGAAATGACAAAAAAAAAGCTTTGCGCTGTCAGCAAGAGGGTGACTGTAGTATTGAAGAGATGGGGACGTTTACACTTCAGGTAATTAAGACTTGGTTATCCAGTAGATCTTCAACGCCAAACTCCCTTCAGAGCTTCTGCGATCCAAGAAAGTAAAGATGATCTAAGTGTTATTAAGCTGTTGGGCCACAAAGATAAAGTTATTTCTCTCTAGGGAGTGTGAAGTCTAAACTGTGCAAAGTTGAATCAAATTTCTGTATCTTAATATCTTGGACAGTGGGACAGAAGCATTTTTCTGCCAAAAACAGCCATCAAATCTGTTTGTGTGTGGTGATGGGAGGACATAGCAAGTTGCAGGTATTCCATCAGTCCCACTGTGGGTGAAATTCTCCCAAGGTCACTCCAACTGTTAACCTTTCTTAAGGTCCGCTGTGGAGAAACTTAAGCTCTGGATTAGGCCTCATGACAGCTCAATGTCAGACTTGAGACGTGTAGCATTTGTTTAACAATTCCTGACATTTGTTTTAATCTCTTTGCAGGACCAAATGGGAGGAAACTCTCCTGATATATGTTTTGATGGCTTTTATAATCTCCTGACGTGGAGAAAATCTCACCTATCTGGCAACAAAAACAGTTAAAGCCGGTCTCACGTTTCACAGAGGACTCCTGAGGGAGGGGATCTTTATTTCAGTAAAGTCAGGTTCTGGCTCAGATGATCATACAAGCGGGACATGTGAGAAAGCCTGAATCATAGCTTAAGCGTGAGTCATAGAAGCTGTGGCTTTTTGAACTGAAACCCCTGTGTGTTTTTATCTGCATGTGTGGGGTCTGTGGTGGACTCTGACCTGCTCGGCGAAGAAAGAGATGACAGTGAAGACGACGAGTGTCACAAGGACGCAATGAGTCCAGAACTTCAGCTTGTCCCGATACACCCGCCTGACACACACAAACACACATTTCAGTTAGTTTTCCAGTGTTAGTTAGTTAGTTATTTTCCAGTTTGAAATAAACACAACTTATCCTTGCGTAAGGATACAAAATACATATGTCGATATTAAAGGGAGACGGTATGTGTTTTTAATTATTCCAATAGGTAATAATCAATGTAGTTTTCATCCTCCTAGAGTCTTCAGATTGTAGGAGGATGTCTGAGGAGCCCGACTGGTCTCTGATGTAACAAAAAGGAAGCATGTAATATGTGGAGGGCAGCGGGGGGGAACAGGGTGACAAGGTGACATCACCCGACACCACCTGCTTGTTACTTCACTAACTCGAGCAACAGCGACTGCTTGAGTCGGGGGCAAAGAGGGAAAGGAGGGCAAGAGGAGAGGCCGGGCAGGAGATGAGAGCCTGAGCTAGGCGATGATCTTTCAGGCATCTTGTAGCAGCGACTGATCTAAAGCTGCTCGTCTAATTTTAAAGAGGCTGGAATTCTCTGGCTGAAGCCCCTTGAGTATGGGAGCAGGATCCCTGAAAAAAACACAACAAACAACAAAAAACATCTTAAGCCTCTATGAGATTCCTGCTCCTCCAACCCTGGCGAAACTTGCTGCCCCCTGTGGTGACAGCCACAAATTCTTAACATGGTCCTTTCAGGGGGAAAAGAGCTTGATAAATTTCAGGCTCACGTTCGGGTATTGCGCTTGGATTTGTGCTTTTTGACCATTAATAACTGTACTAGCTGCAACATATTTGTGTGGCAAATAATTCACCACTGCAATGTCAACTAAAACTATTTCCTCCTTCACATCCTACCATTCCTGAAGCTCTTCCATATGCAGGAACCTGTTGCGATACTCTCTGGGCAGTTCAAACTGGGACGGCAGCGGGAACATGGACTCGTAGAAATCTCGGAGCACGGCTTTGACTGTAGCGGCGTCCTTATGGCTGTGGTCAATGTTATCATTCAGACAGATGAACTTTCTGTGAGGGAATCGAAAATAAAATAAAGTTCAGTCCAGGTTCAATTTGGATGCATACAGAGGAAATATACAGCACATATAGGTAAGAAGGGTATAAAGAGTCCTCCTCACCTGGGATTCTTCCTGATATCATCTAACTGGCCGACCACATGGGACACATTTGTTCGCACCATCTTGAAAGCAATCTCCTCCTCCCCCATGATCTCAAACCTGTCCAACAAAGGGCATGTTAGCAACAGAGGGACAGAGTAGAGAGAATGAATGAGTTTATACATTTTTAGGCTGAGAACCAGTGGGTCCCTGAGAACCAGGGACCCACTTGTACTTGTTCTGGTCTTTGAAGGCTTTCTGAATGCTTTCGGTTATTGGCTTGCAGTGGAGGATGAGGCCTTTTGTGACAGGGGGCTGTGAATTTAAATAAAGAGTAATAATACTTAAAATAATAAGCAAAATGCATGGGAGACTTGACAAGATTTCTGTTTATCCAAGGAATTTAGCTGAAGTGTGCTCACCATACTGGGGTCATAGTAGGCCTCCTGCGTGGGGTTGACCAGGTGGAGCTGGGTCAAGTTAGTTGGGAGTGTTTTAGAGCAGTTTATCAACATTTGCTCCAGACCTGTCAGGTCCTGGAACAAGCCACAGAACAAAAGAACAGCCAACAATGTAGAAAGGTTTGCACTGTTCACTCCGGATTTACCAAGAACTGCAATAACGGTGCATGCCGCCAAGAAAAACAGTGTCATATAAAGAAAAAAGGTTGACAATTGCCTTTTAATCTGCAATGTATAATCTGTAATGTAAAGACCATGATCTACTATGCCAAAAGCCTTTTCTTGAAAAATAAAAAAAAGTATCACAACAGCAAGGACTAACCTGGAGGCTGAGTGGGAGTTCATGGATCCTCGTGGCAAGAGTTCGAATCTCACGGTCAGACAGAACACCTGTGTGGTCGGTGTCAATCTCGTCAAACACCTCTGAGATGTTCAGCTGCTGCTGAGCACTCATCAGGAAGTAGAAGTAGGAGAATGCAAACTGCATGTCTTCTGAGTGGCGCACACGGTGGCCAGATGTCTTGTCGAACTCCTCTGGGAATCTGAGGGAAAGACATTAAAGCAGTTGAAACCCATTTCCGCTCCAGAGAGACCTGAAAAATGACAAGCAGCACAAAGCGCCAACCACTCACGTGTCCTGCAGCTCCTGCATAATGAATCGGTCGACCATATGGGGCATGTGTGCAGGGACTTTGCGGGAGGTGAAGCCAAACTGGCCGTTAAGCAGCTTGTTGACGTAGCGCAGGGAGTCTGCAAAAGTGTCCTGGAGTCTTCGGCCAGTGGCGGCGCCGTTAGTCTTATACATCAATTCTCTCTGCAGGCGGTCGTCTTCCTATAGAATAAGATGTCATAGGAGGTTTAAGTTTGTATTGTTCAAAGCCTTTTACATTTTATAGTGAAATTTGATTTAAAGTGCGTCAGTGCCACCACTCTTACCTGAAGCAGGTCCTGGAAGTACTTTCTCCTCTCCCACGGCAGGAAGCCCCTGTCTGAGGAGGTGTAGTGTAGGAGTTTCCTGCTCACTGGAGCTCCTCCTGCAGCATCAGCCTGCTCAACCTGACTCTCAGTACTCTTGATTTTTGAATTGTTGCCCATCAGTGTGCCAAGTAGTTTGGAAGTTAGAGGCCTTTCAATGGCAGAATTCAGAGTTTGAGGTTTGGGAGACTCAGGGCTCTTCCCTGGTTGTTTGCTGAGCTTATCATCAATGTGTACTGGGATGGGAGGAGTAACAGGTTTCAGTTTGTCTTGCTCTGCCTGGTCCTTCCTTAAAATTCCTTCGTTTGTCTTGTGATTTTTGTGTATGCCTTCGTCGGGCTTCTCTTGAACTTTGGCTGCCTCCTCAATAGGTGGCTGGGAAGCGATGCCGTGCTGCTTTGTCAGAGACTGAGCCCTGTAAAGTCTCAGCAGATCAGCTTTAGTGAGGTTATAACCCTTCATAGTAATGTCACCAATCAAAAGTTTCTCCTCCAGTTTCTGAAGCTCATTGCGCACAGCAGCTGGTAAAAGAGACACATTCACTGCAGGAACTTCTATGACCATCTCAAGTTCACCAGGGTGTTTCCTCTGGATTTTAGGACTCCTTTTGTCCTCTGGGACAACTGGGAAAGAGAACACAGGCTCTGGAGCTGGGCTGGGCTTTGGCTCTTTGCTGGTGCTTGCATTTTGGGACACGTCTGCCTGAAGCACCTCACAAGTATCAACAGCTACACTGAAGCTCATGCTAAACTCAGCATCGTCTTCTCCCTGGAAAGTGAGGTTGTACTGGATCTGGGTGGCGTTGTGGCCCAGATGGAGCAGCAGATGAATGGTCTTCCACTTGTTGGCCACAGAGGTGTGTTGCACCACTGGGTTGTCACTGACATGGGCCTCAGATACCCTGCGAGCCATTCTGTCGAAGCTGAAATATGGCCTGATTTCCCCCACTGGGAGAGTATACAGGGTCTGATTCCTCAGCAGGGTCACATGGTGAAGCTGGCCAAAATTATCTACAACAGAAACATTAATACTAACCTGATATTCCTCAATTAGCCAATTCAACCTGCACTTTGCTTCATGCTCACCTTGGCCACAGTCCCCCACATCAAATCCACAGGACAGGACATTGCAGGCCTGGTCACAAAACTTGTCTGCCAGCCAGGAGTTGGCACAGCCTTGATTGCAGTAGGATGTCCCCCCAAGACCACCAGCAAACTGCCACGCATGTCCACCGGCTCCGCCTGGCCCAGGGACCCCGACCCCAGCCACAAAGCGACCGTTAGCACCTGCACCTTTCAGAGACATGAGAAAATAACAGAACTAATTTGGATCTTTTTTATTCTAGACATCACTCAAAAGAGCTCATTAATACAGCTGAGACAAGGAGTTTTGGTCTGTTTACCCAGACAGTCTCCTCCATCCCAGTCACAGGCAGAGTTGTTGCAAGCCTTATCACAGTACCCATCTTTGATCCAGGACCCCGGGCAGCCCTCAGCACAGTTGGGAACAGGCCAGGTCAGGTAGACCTGCAAAGAACGGTACTGCAAATTCACTTGACTTTTTAACTCTCAATCCTGAATAAAACAACTGCAACTGTGTTTGAAAAGACTTTGAAGAGACGTGGACGCACCTTCTGTCCTTTCGAGTGGCTGTAGAAGTCATCCGGCCAAACGTCTTTGCCAAACATCACGTCGTCGTTGAGGTAAATAAACTTTTGGGAGAGCCCTGGGATTCGGTGGATGTGGGTCTCTATGGCGGGGGAGCTGAAGGTAGGCAGGTGGCTGTGATTCAGGAAGATGTCCTGCAAGCCAAAGAAAAACATTTTAATATGAAAAAACAAAAAATCTACACACATAGCATAGCGTCTGTGAGAAATATATGTGAATTTATGGTATTCTAAACATGTACATAAACTGAGCATATTACAGAACAAATAAATGATCCATTATTGGCAGGACTGTACAGATCAGGTTCTTTCCTGTACAACAAAATACTCAATTTTCCTTTTTTTTTGGCTATATCTCTGTAAGTTTAATGAGATACATAGGGTCAGTCTTAAGTTAAAAATAGCCTGAAATGCCATTCCTAGGAAGACTACATGTGGGAGATGTCAAGGCTTAAACTTTACCTTATGTGTGACAACTGTAACTCGGGGGTTATCCAGGTTGAGCCAGGAGGGGATCTGCCCATTAGTCATGATGAAGATGTGCCGCACCCAGGGGGCGTGTTTCTCCACCGAGCGCAGCGAATAGCGTAGCTCCTCATTGTCCTCGAATCGGCTGGCTGAAACATCTTCATCCTGTTTAGACTGAAGGGGGGAAAAATTTAGAGCAGGGATGATTGATCAATATGTGCTTAGATACAGAGCATCATCTGTAGGCGTAATGGAGTTCTATCACTGTTGCCTTGTCTAGTTAGATGCAACAATAAACTTGCAATGCACTAACACTCAAAGGTTTAAAGGACCATACCACCATTTTGCATGTTTGAGCCTAATATATTCAATTTTTCATACATGTAAAGTTACTGACAATCATTTCCCAAAGCATACTACTGGAACAGTGAGTTAAAAAAAAATGTTTTTCCTTACCTTCCAGACCGCCATTGATTTCAGTTCATTCTTGTACGTTTTTAAAACGAACTTGTTGATACTTGAAACGTTCTTCGGACAGGTAATCCATCATCATGAACAACACGCGTATTCAAGTTTTGTTTTTTTTCTTCAAAGATTCAAGGTTTTTTTTTTTAAATTTCGTAATTTTAGTATTTAAGCACAATAAAAAGCGCGGAGTGAATGTATGTCTCCACCGGGTAATATAGTCCCAAAAGAAGACCTGTGTTTATTGAAAAATTTAAATGACCTTGACTTCGTAATTTTGTGTAAGTATTAGCAGGCGAAATATCGATTTTTGAGGTGGGTGTATCGCTTGAATATTGATTTTGAAACATTAAAAGATTTTGCAAAATATCAGGAAAGCTGAAATACGGTTTTATCCTTTGGGAAGTAGTTGTCAGTAACATAACATGGATGAAAATTGAATATATAAAGCTCAAACAGGCAAAATGGCTGGCATGGTCCTTTAAGCTTTTCTAATAAAACATATGATAATAGGCTGTTTTTGAGAGATGTACTACAGCAGTTTGTTTTACTCTTGTATTCCCTAGTTTTCAGAAACCATGACGACCAATGGGAGAAAGTGCACCTGTGAGATGGCTGTGAGGTCCCAGAACAAATAGCCAGGGCTGATGGTTAACTCTTTCCCGTCTATCGTCAGGTTCTTCTTAGCCTGCTGTGTCAGTTCAGTGAAGTCCTGCAGGCTTTTCAGGTGCAGCAGGGCGACGCCAGCCTCTGAGTACAATTCAAACTGAAGGAAAAATCACACAAACAGAGGTAGGAAATGTTTAACTTATCGCAACATGTAAACAGCAACAATCGTGACAGGTGGCATCACAGCATCAGGAAATCCTCAACTGCAGGTGAAGCCATGCGCTCAACTCAATGCCTGGCCGCAGCCTCTGACAACAAGCTTTAGCAACAATGCTCGGTTTAAAAAGATACACGACAGAGACCTTGAGTCTGTTGTGGGAGACAAAAAGTTTGTCTGAGTGTAGAGACTGAAGACATTTCTGCTAACAAAGAGCATTTTTCTCTTCCCGTTTCCCTAACGCTCAATTTACCACATTGCAGACAAACTCTTATTCCACCATTGGGATTTCTAAAAGACTGAGATGACAGATGGGACTGAAAAGGAATGAATCTGGTTGAGTTCAAACCTGGCACTGTGACCTTTGACCCTTGGTGGAAGGAGGGTTTAATGGAAGCAGCTGTGTTGTTGGTGTGGAGTCATCTGTCTGGTGGCTGCAGCCTTGAAACCACGGGCAGAATAACAAGCATGTGTGTGTGTGTGTGTGAGAGGGAGAGAGAGAGAGAGAGAGAGCGAGAGAGATGAGAGTTTGGAAAATTCTGATGTCATCTTCTCTATGGGGGTCATACGGAGGTGGCACTCCCTCTGATCTTAAGCGAGCTATGTGAGGCATCAGTGCTGTGTGTGTGTGTGTGTGTGTGTGTGTGAGCAAGGAAGAGGGAGAGCGAACAAGAGAAATCCCTGGCCTTGACCATCCCAAACCATTTATCCCGCCTCTCTCATATCTCAAACTCTAAGCTTCCCAGGAAAATCTTGCCCTCTTCTCATTCCATCGCCCACCACAGACCCCAAATATCTCACATCGGCCTGAATTCTGCCCCGACCTATCCGTTTTCTCCGTTCTTGTTTTAGGTGAGGATTATCTAGGCCACAAAACCCAGCGGGGGACCAGCCAGAGACAGCAAGCCTGGGATCACATTGCTGCCTTTATTTTAGCTCTTTTTATAGCACAGATAATGCCCTAACGCATGCAGTCGCACATAAAGCAGAGGTGTGTGTGTGTGTGTGTGTGTGGTGGACACATAAGCTGGTGCAAACATTTTTACACCCACATAACAGGTCACAAGGAAGACGGCTATTAAATCCGAATTAATTTCACACATTTACATGGAAAGAGAACTATTGTTAGTAACGTTAAATGCTTGCTGCAGTCAGAATCAAAAGTAAAGGACCAATCAGAACAAAGCTTTTAGAGCAACTCAGGACCTATGAGTTTGTCTGTCTGGAGCATTTCTATAGGGATCAACTTCAAGTTTTGCAACTTTGACAATGTTAAACACATAATTCCTGCAATATTATACTGTGAAAATGAGAGAAAATAAAAAAAAAAAAACATGTCTTTAAATTCAACATGACAAAAAATATTAAGATGTTGCCAGGTAAACACCTTGTTTTTATTTGACGACACAATATTTTATCTAAAGAGTTGCAGAAAGGGAAAGAATAAGGAATAATAAATCTTTTTTTCAATTAAAATATTCATCAGTATTGATTAATAAAACGTTTTCATTCATTACAGCCCTGATAAAGCTGATTCTTTCCTCCAGCCTAGTTGATTGAAATATTTCATTCTAAAAACATCGTCATGCAGGTGCCAATGCAACAAAATAGACAACGATCGCCATGATAGAGACTGACAACTGTGTGGACAATTACAGGCTACAAACACATAAAACACACGCTAACACAAACATATCAGCAAGCCCGTACACGAGCTCTGTGGGTAGGACGTGACAGGCAACAGCATGGGCAGATGATGGGGCTGTGGGGCAGCTTTCATCACCATAGCGCTCGGTCTAACACCAGCTATAAATACCGACCGTCTCTCACAGCTGAACCTCTCCCTCTCTTTCCTGTCCTCCTCCACACTATGCACATCATCCCTCTTTCACAGAATCAGCCCATAACACCAGGAAACACCTTGAAATCAGATATGCGTATTGTGAGATGGACTGATGTTGATCCCTAGAATCCCTTCAGTGCCAAATGCCAAACACACACACACATTCTGTCCTAATATCTGGATGCCCTAGATGGCCTCATGTGTCCCAGTAACCTCATTCTTTCCACCTAACATGCCAAAACCACCAACGCCATCCACCTGCCAAGATGTTACCCGTAAAGGCGGCCATGAATCATTGTGAATGAGATAGATAAACTGGGTGGCAAGCAGGACTGTGAGTGCAGGGAGGGCCGGTAAAATCCTGGTGACCTTTTCGCGTGCAGGCTGGCGCCGCGCCACTCCAAACAGTTGCTCTAATGTTAACCCCGCTCCATCAGCTAAGGTTACAGCCTTAATACCGCTGGTTAATACCAGAGCCTCTACACACATCACAGCAAAACCTGAAGACAAAGGCAGAGAACGTGAGTTAGTCCTGACCACAGTTAACATACATGTCATCACGTATGAAGTCACAGCACCTCTAACCTATGCCAGATTTACCGTAGCTACTAAAACGTTTGCATATGCTAAAGCCTCTTCACAATAAAACAACCTTTGCAAAGTTATAACTGCATTACTGTCATAAGAATAAAAACTTGATCATCAGATTATGTGCACCATTATCTTTTTTTTTTTTTTTTNTTTTTTTTTTTTTTTCTCAATGCTACCTAGCATTGAAATTAGACAACTAACAGATAATTAAAGGGGGACTCCACCTATTTCACACATCTAATCAATTGTATTGCTCATGGGGAGTATTATTCAGCATGCAAAACCAATGTGTCAAGGTTTTTGAGACTGTAGGGGGCGCTGTGAAAAGCAAGAAAATTAACCTTTATGACATCACAACGGGAACTCTCTGTCAGTACTGAAAACTAAATTAAAGTGCTGATAAGCCACTAAAGCCAGTCCTAGAACTTGTGCTCACGTGCTGAATAGTTCCCCATGACAAATAAGTTGGATTTGTAAAACCGTTGGATTTAATTTAGCTTTAATTCAAACATCAGATCTGATAATCAATTCATCATTTTAGAAGTTATCAAGCAAAAATGACAAACATTTGCCAGTTCCAGCTTCTCCGCTGTGATGATTTACTGCTTTTCTTTGTTTCATAATCACTGTAAATTGAAATATTAGGGGTTTTGATCAGACAAGTTTTAAACAGTTATTTCATTAATCAAAACATTATTAAAAAAATATTACACCTGGATCCCTAAGTTACATGAGGATCAAGTTTAAAACCTGAATAAATAATGACACCCCTCTAAAACTTTTCATTTACCACATATCAACTCTTTAAAGGCCTTAAATCTATCCAATTTCTTTGTTCAGGCTTTTAAAGGAGCCAAAATATTGGACTGATACATACAAGGGCTGTTACAAAAACATGTTATCTAATTCATTATAGATTAGCTATGTGGACCACATGAGCACACTTTGGGCGGTCTGGACAAACAGTCGTGTCATGCCCAGCCTGTCCTGCGTGTGTGCTGGGCGTAGCAAACTCATACAAGCGTTGTTTTCTTTGATTATCTCCGAGTAATCTGTGCTCATTACTGGCATTCCTCTCCCTCAAAATACAAAGCAGAGTTCTGATTAGAGAAAATTATTAGATACACAAACGGCCACCTGCCGAGCTAAACGAGGAGCCTTCCATCCACATCACAGCCTAACTGTTTAAAATAGAAAATGCCCATATTAAGGGGTATGGTGCGTCCTCGTCTCCAAGGAGAATTTGACATTTAACATTACAGTTCTGTGGTGCGTAAAAAGGTTTGGACACACAATATAGTATATCTGTGAAATAATGGTGTATTCCATCAGCGCTGTGTTAGGACATTCTAAGGATGACATCTTGTGGCAAAATCAGCTACTTCACATATTAAGCTGCCTTGCTCTTTATCTCTGTGATTATACATCTTCCGAAAAACCTGTAACTATGTAAATTCTCTGCATCAAGTGAGCAATACAAATAGAAAATAGAAAACTGGGAGTCAACGGCATTTATCTGGTTTGCAACTCTGTCCCCTGCTGATTGGAATTAAATACAGTCCTTAACAGATATCTATTACATTTTTAATGCATTTCAGCATTTTCCCAGGACAAACCTAAATTATGACTCAACACACAAGAAAGGAAAGGAAAAGTCAGAGGCATCTATTAGTGTGTTATTAGATATTCTGGATTTCTCTAGTGCATTTGACATATTATAGAACAAAGAAAAATTGCCAAAGGATGAACTTTTGCTGGTGTTAACAAATATCGAGGATTAAAAAAGTACCAGCATTCCCTGCCGGAATGATGAAATCTGTTTCCTTCAACATCACAATGGTAAAGTTTATTCTCACCAATTACAAATGCAACAAGGATTCAGGTCTTAAGCATGAACTGTATTTTTTATTTTACAAAATCTACAGCAAACGGGGGTCAAGTGAAAAAGGAATAATGCAGGAAATGACTCTCACCTGTTTAATCTTGTTGGTGATGGCAGAGGGAAGTTTAACTCTCAGCTGCTCTGTCTCCTTGAAGGATGGTGGGAAGCCGCTAAGATAGGCCAGCGCCTGCATACGGATCAGACCAGGAGCCTCTTTATCCGTCGTCTGCAAGAGACACAGCAAAGATTCAGCACAAATATTTTGATGGTAAACTAATAACATGTATGTTTCTTTGCTTTTGGTGACCTTTTGACCTCTATGCTGCTGTCATGCCAAAAATTTCCCTCGACCAATAGTTTGCTCCATTATAAGTTGTCTTAATGGCCAAATTTCTATTAAATTTGTTGTGGACCTCAGAGGATGAACCTTCATTTTTTTTTTTTTTTTTTNTTTTTTTTTTTTTTTTATGGTGGTGATGAGGTCACGGTGCTTATTAATAATTCTGAGTCATTTTACATGTGTGGCCTCTACTCACATGTACAATAGAGACTAATGTGTTCATGCTACTGATAAAAACCGCAGGTACGGTATGAAGCCTAACATTTAAGGTTCTATACTCACCAGGTAACATCTGGCCACAGAGAATTTCTGGTCTTCTTTGGACACATCTGCAAATGCTTTATCAGCTAAAAATAAATACATAAAAAAATCAGCAACAGAATTTGGATACACTTTCAGATATCACGTAGTTTTATCTTTGACATATTCTAAGTATGCAAAGCAGCAGAATGAAAGCGAGAGTGAAGGTAGATTCCAGACAAGGGAAAATTCAATTGTAGTGACTGAATGCAAAACACTTTTCCCTGCATCAGCGATTAATAGATTATTATTAAAAAGTTATTATTAAAAGTTACATACAGGTAAAGTTCATTATTTTCATTTTTGGCCAGAAAACTTCCAGTGCATCAAAAACTTGATCAATTTTATGCTGCAAGAGGAAACTCTTCAGGAAAATTTACAGTGGATTCTTTTTAATTAGGCAGGGTCCTCTTGTGGTGAGGACAGATGAAATTTGGGAGAGAATGTATAATAAATCTGCTGATGCTGCGACAGATCAAAGTGATTCAAACACAGCGAGTGAATTTACAGACAGTCTGTGCTGAAGATGGTGTTTTATAATCTGAATGTCACTCTGATTTTTGCTTTATCGATGTTTTCCATTAGATTTTCTCCTGCAATTTTTAATATTGAAAACGAATACCAATAAGGTACTGGATTTTTTTGTTTTAAAATATGAAAAACAAAAACAATAAGCTTAAGACGGAAGATTAAGAATATGTCTACACAGACAACAAGCATCAAAAAGGGCATTGCAGACAGAGGAGAGCGTGAAATGATTTCAGGCAGAACATTTGACTCACACACACCATCAACTGAGCAGCGTCACATGACTTATGAACAGAATCATATTCAAACAAGACAATATGATGTCATCTTTGTGACTTCGTGGCTGATTTCTCCCTTCAACACCAGAACATCCTCATGTTCAGGTTAATTAATCATACTTTATATAGTAGCTCTTATGAATTATAAATATTTAATATCTCAGTTATATGTGTGTATGGTTTTTTAAATTGATATTATTTGCTTGACGCAGGCGTTGGACTGATTTTTACCATCCTCCTGGGACTGGAAGACGAGCACGGAGACGGTGGTGGATGGGTGGAAGGGTTTGTTTAAGAGCAGGAGCTCCTTGGCAGCGAAGAAGGATGGAGAGACTGATGGCAGCTCTTTGACTGTGACATTGGCTGGCAGAGCCGGATCCAGAGCCAGCATGGGAGCAATGATGCAGTGGGACAGCAGGCATTCTGGCTTAATGCTGAAAAGTGGATGGGAGAAAAAAAAAACAAAAAAACAAACAAAAAAAAAACCACAATGCTTCAATCTTCCTTTTGGCTTTCTGCTATAACTTAATTTTTTAAATGTCAGGTAAATAAGAAACTCAGAATCTCCAGTTGGATTTCTGCTAGATAAGCCTGATATCTTGGTTGTGTTAAAGCATAACTGGGCTTTTAATGTGAATGTGCTTGACAAAAAGCCAGAACAGGGAGGGAAGGAGATAGACAGAGAGAGAAGAATCAGATTGATACAGAAAGATAGATAGAGAAAAAGTGATTAATAGATACAGAGAAAGAGAGATAGAAAGACACAGATGGACAGACAGAGAGAATGTAGACATACAGGAAATGGGTCCCGAGATCACTGTGGTTTAACATGCAAAGCAACCTTTAAAATTCATGCTGTTCAAAGCTTGTGCACTTTAGTCACAAGTAAAATGACTGGTTCACACAGACATCAATTTTTCCAACTTTTTCACCTATTTCTGCATCAGTGGCTATATATGAAAACTCCAAAAATAATAAAACACGTGTACCTCTTCTTACATTAACATTATACTTAATTTCTCACCCCATGTTAAATTCTGAATGATCCCTCCACCGCAACATCCTGTTTCAACAGCATATTTAGTTACCAGCCTGCTCTCAAAATGCTGTTTCATTGTGACTTTAACTGTCAACTCTCCATCACGTTTAGAGTTTGAGGGTGAGCTGTGATCAAATGTGTGACCCACTGAAAATGACTTTACCGCGATCTCATCACACTCACCTCTCTTCTGGCACTTCAGTTGTGTCACTGGCATTTTTCCCCAGGCGTTCCCTACATGCAACAAGAGAATTCATATGACTTTTGCAGAACATTTCCCACCCTCCCAAGGTGACCCCACTAACCAACCCAACCTAACCCCACTCCCTCCCCAGGAGTCTATATGTAAACACTGACAGACTGAAATAACTCAGCAACTAGCAGCAATAACAAAAGGAAATGGAAAATAAACTCATAAACATAAAAAATATATACCTATACAGTTCATGTTTATATGGATAGAGGGAATTAGAAGTCACTCCAATTTTTTCGAGAGTTTTCTAAACCTAATAATATTTTTAATGATACATAGACAAAACATTGCACCTTAGAGCTACTAGTGACAGCTTTCATTTCAATGAACTGTGCAGAGTTCAAAGATTTACAAGAAGTAGGAACTTTCCCTTCAGAATCAGTCTGACCTTTGACCCCATGACTCTTGTTTCTTCTGAGGCAATGTCTCCAACAATCAGTCTGAAAATGATAATACTGCACTTTCGCCTGTATGCTAATTGTGATTGTATTCACCTTGTGTGGTGAAAAGGTCCTTTATTTATTTTAAGGAACCACCAACTTTTTATGACTTTAATCATCAAGCTTCACTGCACCGTTTCATCACATTAACACGCAGGATGAAGTGTAGTGATTCACAGTTACCTCAGAGCTTTTTGTTCCTCCTCCAGTTGCTCTCGGACCACCTTCAGTTCCTTTAGCAGGGCCACGTCTGTGCCGTTCACCCACGTATACACCACGTCGATAGGCATGGGCAGACAGAGCCTGCAAGAGGAAGACTTAGATCACTCAGACATCCCTCAAATGAAAAGGTGTGAACTGTTTCCTACCGCAGCACAGTGTTCTCTGATCATTGTGATTATGAATGACGTGAGAGGCTTAGCAGCTCTCACCTGCTTTGGAATGATTTCCCACCCACATTGTCTCTGTAGGAGTCAAACAGGACATGATATTGGTCCCGACTCCATTCCACAACCACCTATGCACATAGAAGGTGAGACTGAATTGCACAATCTTCTGCCAGGACAAATAGTTCTCATCCTGCTAAATATTTAACATCACCCACAGTCTAAGCCAGACCTACACTGAACTACATTGAAAACCACGAGAATTTCTTCTCTCCTTATCTGCACAAACTGCACAGCGTGACTTGACATTTTTTTGAAAACTTGAGGAGCTGCTCCTCAATTCGGTATATAAATATTTAAAAAAAAAACTTCTTTTTTTTTTTTTTTAAATCTAAATATATACAACATCAAACGTGGAAAGCTGCAGCTGGCCATGGGAATAAATTCTAAATAACGTTAAATGTGTTGCATAACGACTCTTAGCAACGCCGAATTTAACAGAAAATCCCAATGAATCGTAAAATTTCACTAAGTAACTCTAACAGCTGTGTACATGTGCTGACAGGCCAGATCAAACTAAACAGCTGTGTTTTTGAAAGGAATCCGGCATGTACCAACAGAAGAAAGCAGAGTTGTACTGAAATCCCTGTCCTAAAACTAGCGTTTGCTAACACAGCAATGGAAAAGATGGTTAGAATGTCTGACAAGCCACCAAATTTGAAGTAACCCACCTCTCCAAACTGAAAAGCGGAAACTATCATGAGGACGATCCCCCCGAAGCAGAGGTAGAGTCCGTACCGGTGGGACAGACAGGTATATGTCTGCCTCTGCAGGAGCTTCAGCACCGAGTTGACGACTACCATGGTTCTCCTCGGGGAAGCATAGCGCTGCATTCATTCAGAAAACACAGAATAATGCCCGAACAAAGAAAACAAACATCACAAAGCTGCTGGGATATGTCAGCTGACTGCCAGTCTCACCTTCTGACACATGACAACACATTTCACACTTCCTCATTGCCCCGTGACGCTCCCACCAATCAAAACCCGTCCAGTCTCACTGCTTCGTCTTTTCAAAGTCGATGCTGCCCTCTAGCGGTGAGGATGGTGCGTCCACCATCCTGTGATGCTTTCAGTGTCTCCTCGTAAACTCCAGATGTAGTAGCTGAATTCATGTCGGCGCGTTCACGTACTGTACTGGATGAACAGCTGTTAAATGAGCTCTGAAAGTACTAAAATGCTTTTATTTAATAAAACTGAATAGTTTTAGTATCAGAAAGGGAGGATTTATTGGAGGGTTGTGTGTTGAATTGCTTTAGATTGTAGAGATATACCTCGAAAACTCCACTTCTAGGATATACGTACAATATAATGTTACATTGTTTTAATTGAATGGTCACTAATATATATATGCAATTTTAGTAAATTTTACTAAAATTTACTATAAAATTTACTAAAATGTTACTAAAATTGCAAAAAAAAAAACCCATATATTTTTTCTTTTATTTTTTGCATTTTTAGTGATTATTAAATTAAACAATGTAATATTATATTGTATATCCTAGAAGTGGAGTTATATATATATATAAAGGTTGTACCAGTATTTGCGTGGGCCGGCCTCCTGGCAGAGGTTTTTGGGGAAGAGTTAACAGTATAAACTCATTATGGCAGAGGTGAAGTTCAATCTTATCGTCATGTGACTGTCGGTAAGGGACCTCAGAGGCGGCAGTTCCTGGATCATACTGCTTATTTTATATTTGTTTGGCTTCATCGTTCACGTTTAGGGTTGTTTTTTAATCTCCACATGTTACCGGCGTCTTGGGAAGTTGTGCGCAAAACCTCTTGGAGATGTTTTGGTTCATGCAAGGATTGTGTTTTCTGCCAGTGTTTCTGGTCATCTGGTCCTCAAGCACCTTCATTATCTCCTACCTGATAGCGGTTTTTAAACACGATGTCCCTGTAGTCTTTCCATTCATAAGGTAAGTAAAGCGTTTTTATTTACATATTTTACAACATATGGACAACCAGTAAGGCGTTGATACTGCATAGCACAAATTTAAGGATCGAAACCCTGTATTTCATGTGCCTGTTTTGATGAAATGATGATTATTAGAAACCAGAGAAAAGTATGCCTTGCAACTAGTTTCGTTTTCCCCGTCAGTTGGCTGCTACCCAAATTCTAGCAGCAACAGTCTGCGGATGGCATTTCAGGTCACTATACAACTTTCAGCTGTCATATCTCTGCGTTTCACTTCTGTTTTTCAAACTTGGGCTCTTATCACATAGAAAGGAACGTTAATACTAAATATAAAGTCATTGTTTTGCATCAGATTTTGCCCCCCAAAATGGGAAGTTTTGGTATATTATCAAAAGTATCTGTTTTAACCAGGCTGAAATGTAGATGTGTTTTCCATTTTTAGTGACACAGCTACTAATCCTCCTGAAAGCTGCATTTTTGGATTGATGACTTTCATCTCAGCATGTACAGGTATTTTCAACATCTGCAGTGTCATTACTGATTGTCATATGCAACAATGGGCTTTCCCATGGGAGGAATCATTTCCCTTTTTTAATAAAATGAAAGCAGAGTTTGTGGTTGGGATGAATAGATTGATGCAAGCGGATTTTTTTTTAAAGGAAAGATTACGCTCCCAGCTTTGTGGTAAATAAATCAAACAAAAAGCTTAAATTCTCCACAGGAATACTTACTATATATGCCAGATACAAGTTTGTGGAGAAGCTGAGTGGGGAAACCAGCATGGTGTCACCGCACCTGAACAAAGCTGCTTTCTGGATTGGGATGGCCTCATGTTTAGGCATGTGTGTTGTTGCTACTTTCCAGGTACGTTTCCAAGTATCAAAGAATGTAAAAAGTAAAATTTGCTCTTTTCTACTGACACATTAATAGAGAAACGAAAAAAACATCAGACATCAGACAAAATACACAATGTATATGAAAAATCTCAGGAACAGATAGCTGTTTTCCATTATTTTTAGCTTTCATTTACCACTTAAAAGCTGCACTGCAAAAACCCCTCACGACAACAAATTTAGACTTGTTCAGATTTTATCATTTCTGCAAAGCCTGTAAATAAAAAGGTCTCAAAAATGGCAAAATACCAATGTCAGACAAAAAAATGACTTGGTGAGATAGACATTTTTGCTGTGTGTTTGTCACTAACATAATTTTTATAGCACAAATTACAGTAAAACCCCACATCTACAGCTATAACACAACTTTTCACCCTCTATAATTTCTTTTTTTTTTTTTTTANTTTTTTTTTTTTTTTACATTTATGCCAAACAACAATTTTCAACAACTTTCATTTTAATCTGTGTTTGACTCAGAATTTTCATACACAGAGAAGAATTTTTATTTGAGTGCTGGATATAAAGCTTCCAGCTTCTACTTGCTGGGTAGACTTGAATAAAGGTCAGAATCTTGTGACATTAATGTTTAATTTTCTATTCCATCTTTTTGTTTATCGTAGGAAACAGCTGTGCGTGAAGTTCACGATGTTGGAGCTCTACTGTTCTTCCTGTCTGGTGTATTGTACTTAATCCTGCAGTCTGTCATATCATTTCATACATATCCATATGGATCCTTCACAACTGTGTGTTATGCACGTGTGATGATTGCCACCATTGCCTTCTTGGCATTTTTTCCCAGTATCCTTTCACATAGCAATCACATATAGTTACCAGTATAAAAGCTTATATAGTTTGTTTTCATAAGTGTTTTATGATTGTGATCCTGTATCCTCTTGTTGGTTCCTGATGTAAAAATGTCAGTGTGAAATGTTACTTTCCTTAAGCCATAACTCAGCTGTTATTTGCTATTTTTTGGGCAAGGTCAGTGTGCAGTGTAACATGTTTCAGCAAGTTTCATTTGTCACATACAGTCATACAAGTATAACGTGCAATGAAATGATTCGCTGCCGCCTCCCCAGATTGTGCAATATAAAAAAGGTTTAAAAAAAAAAAAAAAAANAAAAAAAAAAAAAAAGTAAAGGACATTCATTATAATGAATACCTCAGTTACATTGCTGCCAACTATTTTCCCAAACATATTACTGGAGTGGTACATTTTCTAATTGTTTTTCCTACCTTCCAGGCAGCTATTGGTTTTAGTTCATTCCAGTACGCTATAAAAAAAAAATCAACTTGTAGAGACTTGAATCATGCAAATAAACAGGGAAACAAACAGACACTGGTGAAACCAAAACCTCCATGGCAGAGACAATTAGAGTATAATAAGGTAAAATACTGTAAAATATGGAAAATTATAATAAGACTAAAAGGTATGTTTAAGATTAGAATAAAAGTAGAAGCATAGTACACTGATGGGATATTTACAGAAAAAAAGTGTACGTAGATTAGTAGATCTAATGGAATTTACAGAAGTACAAAGTATGAATAAGAGCATGAATGGATGAATGTGTAGATATTAGTGATCATACACTGTTATTGATTGCAGAGTCTGTGTCCTTCTTTCAGGACAATGCCTTCTATCTAGCCAGCCCTGTAAGCGAGTGGATCGTTGCCTTCAGCTTCATCTGCTTCTTCCTCACCTACATCGATGATTTCAAAGTGAGTATCGCACCATCGGCTCAGTCAGTGTGCACAACAGAATGATAAAGCACTTTTTGCTTATTTTTTTCTTCCTGTTTCTTTCCTACAGCTATTTACCCTACAACTGAAAATAGAGTTTGAGGAGTATTGATCAATGGACAATTTTCAGCCAGTTTTTGTATATAAATCATTCTCAGGTTTTAAAAAAATGCTGCATTTGCTTTTATGTGTCATGCTTTTATATGTTTTACATGTTTTGTATTGTAGCATCTGGCAGGATTTTTTTTTAAAGAAAATAATTGTTGCACTGATGAAATTTGTACAACCTGCTCTGTCAGATATGTTTTGTAAAAAAAAAAAAAATGACCACAGCTTTTGTCTTTATACGTTAACACAATCAAATTATTTTTATACTTATACTGCCTATTAGTGACATGACTCTGCACTTTGCTCATGACTGTTGCCAAATCAGCCACACACCAATGCACATCCTGTCTTGTTTTGTGACCACCAATAAGAGAAGTTGATCGCAGACTGAACACATGATCGGTGCACACGTGGTTAAATGAGAACATCCCTCAATCTAATAATAAGGAGTTTCTCTTGAAGCACAAGACAGTTTGATCAGCACTCGGGATTTTTCAAACACGACAATCAGGAGTTTAGTGTACACTGTCACATTATATTGATTCCTGTCAATATTACTTCAAATGATTATTAAATGCTTTTATAATGAACAACAGTATTATCATTATCGTTTTCCAACTTTGTCCTGATATGTAATATATCAGATAAGGAAGTGAAAACATGACCTATGGAGATCTATAGATCATCTGATTTCAATATGATGTCATGTTAAACAGTATCAAGCATCAAACTTTAGCCAGTATTCTGATACAAGTAATGGTACTGCAGTCACTAGAAAAAAATAAATATAATAAAGTATAATGCTATACATGGAAAACATGCTTGAGTGACATTTTTAATGAGTTTCAGAATTGTTTTCTCACATGGAGGTAGGACACGGGACATCTCACTCTCTAAGAAATTGGTTATTTTTTTGGTGGTCACTTATTAAAATCAAAGATATTACATGTATAGAATTGCTGATAGTTTACTAATTAAACACCTCTCGGAGCACAAAAATAATAATTAGTATTTTGAATAGAGAATTCTGTGCCATTTCCCTTTAATCCAAGTACTGTACTGTGGAGGTGGACAGAATTGGTCACATTAACACACTTTAACATTTTCACTACACACAATATCTCCAAGGTTCCCTTGGAGATATTGAGATTTTCTGTGAAGTTATTGTTTTGTTTTTGATATAATGTACTGTACATCATGGTGCACCGCCCAGCTGAAAATAAAGATATACTTTTTGTAAGCAAAAGGTACGAGTATTTATTAGAGGGAAAACTTTCTTTTACAAACAAAGTGCTTTCACGGCTTCTGAACAGTAATCTGTAGACAGTTTGTAAAAGACTACATCTGATTTTGGAGCATGTTGTGACAAGTTCTGATTGCTGCAATGACAAAGACATGGATGGAAACTAGTTACAACTAACAAATGAAAATGAATCTAACACTTTTCAATGAAATGACTAATTATACATCTTCCCCTTAGTGCACATTTCTTCATTCTTCCAGTAACGGAGGCATGTGTGTTTTACACTGATATTCCTGATCAAACATGGAAACTTTCCAAATCCAGCTGAGAAGAAATGTTGATAAGAGTTATGGTGTTAGCTGTAGAGAACTACTATTAAATCTTTATCAACTATCACAGTAGCATGGAACTTTATCTAATTTTGCTCTTCAAATAAACTATATGAATAAACAAAGGCTTTTCACCCATATCAGTGCCGGTCCCACAAATGAAGCAACGTAAATGGCTGCTTAGGGCCCCTATAACCGCCAGGGGGCCCCCCATCAAAGGCTCGGTTAGGCCATCAAAAAACACATTTCTTAATCTCCATTTCTGTATTTCTGATTCTATAATTTCATTTCAAATATTGATTTATTTTGTTATTTATTGATTTATGTTTGGTGTGTTTTATTAATGTGTAGTGTGCTTTTGCAATTTAATTCCCTGGGAATGAGCTGTTAAATTTGTATTAAAATACAAATGATGACAGGCAACCTCGTCTGTCACATTGGAAAAGCACGATACTCTTCTCCTGTGACTTGTTTAAAATATTCACAAATAAGACATCATTATCATTTGTACATTTCTCAAACATGAACAGATGTTTCTACACATAGTTGCGGTTGTAACATTCTGTAAATGGGAAATCTCCCAGAATGATTTCTGAATAACTTCAGTCTGACTTGCTATTATAGTTAACAGTTAAACGATGAATGAATTAATGAAGAAAATCTCTTTAAAAGGCTTTAGACTGTGAAAGTTAGTGTGACAATCAATTTGAAGACATGAGAGACCAAAAATGATTAGTCTTTGTACAAATACTACTTAGTGGTCAAGAGTCCCGATTCTGACAAAAACCCATCATAATGCCAATGATGTATCAAAAGTGACGAGGTCGCTAATTGACTGATGAGACAATTTCAGCTCTTTCATACTGAAATTTCCTTCACTCTGATGAGGATTTTCCTGTTTTAGGCACCTACAGGTCTTTAGTTTTAGCATTCATCTCCACTGGTAGACTGTGTTCCCATCTCCTGCAGAATCTCAGATAGTGATGAACAACCTTTATAGGAAGCTTTGTGATGACGAGGACAGAGGAGACGCGTCAGTCACTAAAAGATGATTCGCTGTCAGAGCTGTTGGCATCAACATCTTGATCATCCGTGGTCCTCGTTCCTCCATCGGGCATGGGGGCATCCGGTGTGCTGCCGTCAACAAAGAGGGAATCGTTATTAAAAGGTGTACAACAATTCAACATGGATGCAGATGGATTATTATATAATCACCATCTCCAACAAAGGTTGGATGAAAACTTGAAAAATTTTGGAAAAGGGGTCTTTGCTGAACGCACAAGTCTAGCTGTTCATGTAGTAAAACACTCACTCAAGCAAGTTGGGATCCAACCCCTCCATGGTCATTTTATTCCTAATGGCCATAACTGGAACCCCCTGTGACGGAGGAAATAATATATTTAGAGGGAACTGCACACAAATTGTCAAGAAATTCACTCCAAACTCAGGGAAAAACTGTTACAGAGACAAGAGATTTCAAGAAACACACATATATTTCATCTTTGTAGTAATTACATTACGCAGATGCGATGGCTGACTTACCACTTGAACCATTTTCAGGTATCGGGCGTAACGTGGATCTTTGGCCACCGTCATGACA
This sequence comes from Lucifuga dentata, assembly GCA_014773175.1. Classification (NCBI taxonomy): domain Eukaryota; kingdom Metazoa; phylum Chordata; class Actinopteri; order Ophidiiformes; family Bythitidae; genus Lucifuga; species Lucifuga dentata. The sequence goes on from VXCM01001886.1 coordinate 92,586, forward strand.
TTTTCTGCAGTTGCTTCTGCTGTCTGCCCAGCAGCAGCTTCTGGTGAGCTCTGAGGCGTCTGCAACCAAGAAAACGCGCAAATTACAATGGCAGTCTGGACAGCAGATGTAGGCAGTCTGGATAATGGCTGTGTGTTTACCTCAGGAGGTGGCAGGGGCCCCGCTGAGGGTCCATCTGTTTGGCTGACTGTAGGTCCATTGGCTTCCACAGTTTGCTGCAGACTGACTCCATCTACTGTGACTTGATCCAGGCCAGGGATGGAGGATAGCTGCTCAGAGCATGATAACACGATAATAATACATTAGACATGATGAGTATATGGAGTGCACGTGCGCGTCATTTTCACACACACAGAGGCATAAATAGCAGATAAAAGAACCCACCTTTGCCTCCAAAATGCCCAGGGTTGTTTCAATCTGTTGTATACGTAGGGAGATGTTTGCAAGTTTCTGTGGGAAGCAAGTTTGATGGGGCAGAAATTAAGTAGTTCCTTTGACCTAAGCAAGAGGTCAAAAGCATGGAGACACAAGCAATCTGTGGAAGGAGGTATATGCTGTACAAACCTCTTCACAAACTGTGGAAAAGCGATTTAGGAACTGGACTGTGTGTACAATGAACTGATTGAGATAGGCCACGATTCTTCTCTGCTGTATAGCAGGAACCTGAGGGCAATACAAAAAGAGACACAAAAGTTATTATGGTAAGAGGTGTAAAGTAGAGAGGACAAACTCTTTTTGAGGTAATAAAGATAAATACTTACATATTAATTTTGGTATTGCTATTAGAGTTAATCTTCCTGGGCTAACTTGTTGCTGACTACTCACAATTCTCCTTAATTTAGAGGTTGAAGCTTACAGCTTTACAACTTAAAAAATACATCCAGTCCAAATTTCTTTATTAGCTCCAGTTTTTCATTCGAGATGTAATCCGGATCTTACTTTGGATGTTATGAAAAAAGGACTAATGTTGAAATAAGTGATACGTCATGTGTTAAAGTGTTTATTGCCGTTTGGTAAAGTTCACAGAACAGAGAAGGGTGTATTTAAAAGATGTAAGGGTAAATTTAACAGAGCAGATGACACCAATGATGACTGGAAAATAAAAAAAATAAATAAAAAGGAGAAAAAAATAAATAAAAGGATATAGTCGGCTACTTTGATAGATGCTGAGCAGCTTTGTTTCTACTCGACATAGTAAATAAACAATAAACGTTCTAAAGCAGAAATTTTGTCTTCTTTAAAAAAAAAAAAAAAATAGGAAGCTAATGTTGCATATTAACAAGCTACCAACCTTAGTCAGATCAACTCCAGAGCCCACAATCGGCAGCCCGTCCTCATCCATGTTGGTTTTTCAGATATCCTGTATATTTTATTGCAGGTTTAGTGTTTGTAAGTGAAAACTTTCACTGCAGAAGCACAGAAAACGCTGGATGGAATGTTTCATGTGACTGAATTGGAATAGCTCTGTGACGTCACAGATGGCTGTACACTTCCGCGTTTATAAACCAATGGGGTTTGTCGGTGGTGCTTTTATTTTGAAGCCGTAATTCCTGTCTGTAAATTTTTTTTATACAGTGTCAAGAAAAAAGCATTAGCTCTGCATTTTTACACAGAATATAATATAAAAAGTAAATGTATTCTACTATTATAAAATATAAGTTTTGGATGATTTTGTGTATTTGATTTTTTTATGCTATCTGCTGTTCAACGTACTGTTCTGAAACTTTAATCCCCGGAAGCGCCTTGATCGACACAGAAAAACGCTTTTATTTTGAAGAGAGGAAACGCGGGAGAAAACTTGAGGAAACAGATGTTTGCGTTCTAACAGCGCATGTTAGCCGCTAAAGCAAAAATAATTATTTTCTGTTTATTTTTAAAATTACAGGAGCCGCATTTTATTAATGGACAGTCTTGGGTCAAGTGAAAAAATAAATGGTATGTACTTTTTGTGACTCCAATGCAGAATAATTTAAATTTTTGTTAGCCAGACAGCTAGCGGGGCCAGTCTATTTAAAGAAATCATACACTGTCATCTGTGAGACTGGCCTTGTTGCCTCTAGACTTTAACAAAAATCGCATTTTCTCTGAGATTAATGTAAATTATTCCAGTTCATTGCAGAAAGGACTTTAGTACAGCCACCGATAAGCAGGATGCAAATTTAAACCTTAATTATTTTGTCCAGGAAGTATATTAGCTCAGGGGCTAGTCTACACATAGCTAGAATATAAAATATATATTTGCCATTTGGTTGCTCATTTCTCTAAATTAAGAAGTAAATTATGCGTATATGGTTTGTGAATGAGTTATTTTTGAGAATACTGGTTCAAATGTATTTGTTGTTATGGAGATTGCAATTATGCTTCAAAATATATTCTGTGCTGCCCTCTATCTGCCATTTCCTCTGTTGCAGAGCCAGGCCTGCCTTTGTCATCTCTGCGGCTCCTGCTGCCTCCACTGCAGCTTCTTTCTGCTGCCATGTGGAAGGTGGCAAAGCAGAAAGATGTGATGAATTACGAAAAGCTTCAGGATTTTGTGTTCATGGTAACAGAGGCTGTCCCCGGACTAATAAACCATACACAGAGAGCCCAGCTCATTCTGGGTCTGAGAGGGAGGGTGAGCAGAAACTGTGCTTTGGTACTGCAACTAGTCTCATATGTGAAAGTGTAGCTGTAATAATTTTGCACTGAGTATATTTGTTCATATTTCAGCTGATTCTGGAGCTGTGCAAAGACTCAGGTCAAGGTTCTGTTGATTCTCAAGTGATCCAGAGCTACTTGGATAGACTCCCAATAACTTCTGCTGACACAGATGTAAGCATAATGAAACAAAATAAAGACGCTGCACATTCACACTGCTGCAGGATTGTTTAATGGTCTCTTGGTCTTTCCTATATCCAAGAAAATGCCAAGATGTCTGTTATATTAAACAGTACTGGAGCAATTTGGGTGTGCAAGGACTATACATTCTTTGACAGTTACATTTTTCTCAGGTGTCTGCAGCCAAATTTTGGGCTGTTGATTTAAACAAAAATAACAGCAGATGGATATTATAAGATTTTTAATGACATGAATGCAATCTCCAGTACAGAGATGCAGAGGTGAAAGCAACAGAATCCACTTTCATTGCACTTGTTCAAAGCCTGCTGAAGGATCCAGCTGAGAGAGCATACTTTTTCCAGGTCAGACAGATTTAAATCATTCAAGCCTTAAAAAAGTCTTAATAAGCAGTTATATAACAATTGTTAAGTGACCCTTTTATTAATGGCAGTTGTGTTACAGGAAGTGTTCCCAGTGGAATATGGGCCACAATATGATGCTGCTCTTCATGTATTACTGTGGGAGCTGCTCTCAAAACTGGAAAAGCTGTTTCCAGTACCAGAGCTTAAACAGGTATACAGGCCGCTTTTGTTTGCTTTATGAGTCCATGCCACGTTCAATGTTGTTTACATTTTCAACATCTGTGCCACGTTACCAAAATCTTTAAAACAATTGTGCCGCGATTTTAGGCTGCAGCCTGGCTGGGCTCTGCACCTTCAGTGTTGGAGGAATGTGTTCAGTCGACACCTGTAGAACTTAGTTTAATCTACAAGCATTATAAGAGTTCGGGGCTACTGAAAATGACATGTAAGTGTTCTTAAGTATTAGTTATTTTTTGTATAATACAATACCATGAAAGTATAACTGTAGCACTACGAATAGCAACCAATGACTTAGCGTTATCATGTTTTTATTTTATAGGTGGGCCTTCATCGACTATTGGCAGCCGCATCATGTCTGCTTTATCTATTCCTCCTTCTCAAAAAACAAATATCTCTTTTGGACGGGAATTGATCCATAACTACGCTAATGTACTAAATCCCATCACTTTTGTTGGAGCAGACCAGTATAACGTAGTGGCCGTCTACACTGAAGTGGAAGTCGGAGCATCTGCTGAGGTGGATGAAGGAATGATTGAGTCAACTGAGGTACAGGGACAAACAGATTTCTATGAAGAAGAGATAGTGGCTGAAAGAGTGGATAACATTGGCTGTGAGGAAGCTGCGAGCTTGAAGGCAGAAGAAACAAATGAAACTGCTGATATTGCTAAAGCACTGGAAACTCTGACAAAAACTTTTGCATTAAGGAAGGAGGCCATTGGTCACAATGTAGAAACAACAGAGAACATTAAAGATTCAAACACCGAGTTATCTCTGAATGATGAGGATGGGTCAGGAAATGCTACAGATGAAGGAAGAACACCGGAAGCAAGTGAACAAACTAAACAAAGGGGAGATGTTGAAGAGGTGAATCTCCAGCCTGAGGGCACGGAAAGCAACATGAACTCTGACTCTTGCACAGAACTGAAGGATGTAAATGAATCCTCCTCTGTTGGCGAAGCGATTACAGAGGTCTCCTGTAAAGTGCTGATCTCTGAGACGCAGCAGTCTGTATCCTCAGCAAACGTGCGCAGATCTACTCGTCTGCAAACGAAGACCTCACCAAGTTGGCAGGAAGCATTCAAGATCAAGAAGTCTACAAAGGAAAATGAGGGAGAGTCAAAAATGTACAAAAGCTATTTATATTCTCTCATTTTTTATGGTAATGTTTTAAAAATCAAGATAATACAACACTTTTTTTGTTTCACCAGGACAAAGGCTGATGTATTGTTTGCTCCATCGGTGATAGCGGTCAAAAGAACTGACACAGGTACACAAAATGGCTTTAAAAATGTTTTGACATGATGAAGAACCACTTCAAATCACTTTTTTTTTTTTTTTTTTTTTTTTTACTCATTCTTCATTTCATTGCAGATGAATCAGGGCAGATGACATCTATCATCTTCACCTGCTCACAGTGTCCATTCCATAACTCGGATAAAAACAGCCCTCCTCACTTCCACATGCAGAGTGTTCACACAGATGTTTACAGGACTCTTCTGACAACAAAGAAACATGGAGGCAAATTTACACCATCTCCTTCCAACAGCGATGAAATATTTACCTCAATTAAGCTTTTCCCAAGAGGAGACATAGAGCAAGTCCAGGTTGAAAAGCCTCATAATCGAAGTGAAAATGACTCTGAAAATGACTCTCAGTCCAAAGGCAGACAGAAAGCCCTGACATGTGAAACGTGTGGTAAGACGTTCACCCGTACGTCAGACGTCAGGAGACACCAGCTCACCCACACGGGGGAAAGACCTTTCCGCTGCTCGCAGTGCGACCGCACCTTCCAGCACTCATGGGATCTGGTCAAGCACGAGAGCAAACATCACGGGGCGGCCGTCTCCTTCTCCTGTCAGTTGTGTAGGAACTCTTTTGTCAACCTCCGTGCGTTAACTATCCACCACAAGAAGTGTCACTCGCAAGAAAGCCAGCTCCCCCAGATTTGCTCCATTTGCAGCCAGAGTTTCCCAACTTCCTCCGAGCTGCTGGAGCACAGGAAGTCCCACGGCAGCAGTCAGAGCTACATATGTCAGCAGTGTGGCGAGGGCTTTGACACCCTGCTCGCACGCTCCCAGCACAGACAGGTGCACCGGGTCAAGCGTCAGTTTAAGTGTCCACAGTGCGACAAGATGTTTACCCGCAGGTCTGACGTGAAGAGGCACCTTTCCACCCACACAGGAGAGCGTCCCTACAAGTGCAACCAGTGCAACAAGCAGTTCTCGCTCCGCTTCACACTCAGGAAGCACCTCCGTGTTCACACAGGCGAGCGGCCTTTCCAGTGCTCCCACTGCCCCAAGAGATTCACCCTGGTGTCTGTCCTGGCCCGACACGAGAGGATGCACACAGGGGAGAAGCCGTTCCTCTGCTCCCAGTGCGGGAAGAGCTTTCTGTCCCAGGGAGAGCTCTCCAAGCACCACAGGTCCCACGTGAACGACCGGCCATACTCGTGCCCTCAGTGTGACAAACGTTTCAAGAGCAAGAAAACCCAGCAAGAACACATTGCGTCCCACAGCGGCGCTCGCCCGTACCCCTGCACCCACTGTGGCAAGTGCTTCACCAAACCTTATGCACTGACCAGACACAACCTCATTCACACAGGAGAAAGGCCGTTCCCCTGCAGCCACTGTGAGAAGACTTTCCTCACCCTAAGCGAGGCTCAGCTGCACCAGCGCATTCACACAGGGGAACGGCCATATCCCTGCACCACCTGCGAGCTCAAATTCAAGAGCTCCTCAGAGCTGGCGCGACACAAACGCAGCCATTTAGGGTTGAAACCACTGAAACCGTACTGCGAGCAGTGTACAAAAACATTTACATCCAAGGAGAAGCTGAAGAAACATATGGAGATGCACAGGGAGGAGCGAGAATCAACTCAAGCTTTGGACTCAGTGAAGCCTGACGAATCCAAATAACGAAACATATTAGAAACTATTGTAAAAATGAGTCTGCTCTGTATTGTTTCAGGCTGCTTGAATTAATGTTTCTGATTAACAGAAACTATAAATTGAAACACATTACAATAATAATGCACAGGGGGGATCACAGTATCATGTTTTAAACTGTAGTGCTGAAGTCACATTTCCTGTGGTTAAGGACAGTCTATTACTGTTGCATTCCTTCAACCTTAAGAATAAACTACTTAGAGTTTTTAAGATGATGAAATCAAAATAAGGTCTTTAAAGGACCGTACCACCCATTTTGCATGTTTGAGCCTAATATATTTAATTTTCATACATGTAACGTTACTGACAGTCATTTCCNTGCATGTTTGAGCCTAATATATTTAATTTTCATACATGTAACGTTACTGACAGTCATTTCCCAAAGGATACTACTGGAACGTTTTCTACCTTCCAGACCTCCATTGGTTTCCGTTCATTCTGGTACGCTATTAAAATCAACTAGTTGATACTTGAAACGTTCTTGGGATAGGTAATCCATCATCGTAAATGCACGTATATTCAGGTTTTTTTTTTAAGTTTTGTAATTTTAGCACTTAAGTGCAATAAAAAGTGCGGAGTGAATGTATGTCTCTACCGGGGAATATAGTCCCAAAAGAAGACCTTATCAAAAAATTTAAACGACCATGATTTCATAAGGCTGTGTATCTATTAGCAGGTGAAACATTGATTTTTTTTAAGGTGGGTGTATCGCTTGAATATTTGATTTTGAAAGATTAAGAGATTTTGCAAAATATCAGGAGAGCTAAAATATAGTTTTATCCTTTGAGAAATGATCGTCAGTAATCTTATGTGTATGAAAATTGAATATATTAGGCTCAGACATGCAAAATGGATGGTATGGTCCTTTAATGTTTTATACTTTTTTCTCCACATTCATTTGATGTTTAGTTTGGAGATTTACAATTATGCTTCTGTCATAAAAATATAGGTTGTCTTAAATGCAAATCCCAGGTGATCATAGTTGTGCATTAAATAGTGCTCTTACACAACATACCACCTGTTTCTTTGTCTTTAAGTGATAAAGAAAGAGCTTTTTTGTTGTGCCCGTTCCCTGTTTTTAGAAGTGTTGCATTTATTGTTTCCACCTTTTCCTCTGTCTGGAAAGAAAACTTTTACACCCAAGACAAAAGGCAAGTTGCTCCTGAGCTGAATAGCCGCTGCTGTTCATATTGACTGCAAGACTGCAGTGGAGTTGCTGTTGAAGTCTGAAACTGCCTGCGTCAAGTGATGTATTTCTTCCCGTTCTTTCAAGAATGCACATAAAACCGAATGACTCAGTGAGCTGATGTTTATAGTCCAAAGATTCATTATAAACATCATAAAAATAACCTCATTTTCCTCTGGTGCTTTCCAACTGTCTGTGGTAGAATCCCTGTCCTCACCCTGCTCACCATTGTAGTGCTCATATACTGGAAAAGGTGATGTAATAAACCTGTGTAACATGGCAACACTTGAGAAATAGAAATTTGAGCTGTTGTGGTGACATCTCGTATTTCATTTGCAGGTTTATTTCTCGTAAAAATATGCTTTGTTGCATATGTGATTCCAAACTAAAGGAAGTACATATGATAGAGTGTATGTAACCAGATTGCTGTTTTGCAGTCGTCTTTTCAGGTGGGTTTTGCCCTCTATGTCATTATGTTACCGGCATGGTGTCCTTTTAAAATGAGCTCCTTATTTGAATATGTTTAATTAACTGAGAGGCTTTAATTAGTCCTAATGGGCTGGTGGTTATTGGAAGGGAAACTAATGTCAAGCAAGATGGCTGTAGTTAGTGTGTGTTGTTTCTGATGGTGTTTTAAACTTTTAAGGAAAATATGTCCTGATTTTTATTTACTTATTCATTATTTTTTGGTTTGGACAGCTCATTTATTCCACAAATGCATCACAGCTGCACTCGGATGAATGTCTCCTCCACACCGAGAGAGGGTGTGCATGGGTGGACTCTCCACTAGGTCCATGCCACTGCAAACACCTCTAACCTTGGCCAGAGCGAGGGACAGCAGCGAGCGAGGAGATGCAGGGATCAGGCTATGTGACCATGCAGGTGGAAAGAACGCCCGAAATAAACAGATAAATAAGGTGGACACAAGGAGGCTGTGGATGCAGATAACAGCAAAACGCGACGCCCATCAACGTGATTTACAGGTCAGCCGGCATTGGTGGTGTTGGTGGCGGATTAATAACCAGTCATAAAGACGTGGGAGGGGGACTGTGTGTTGCGGGTTGCTGATACAGAAAGAGAGAGGGGGAGTGTGTAAAAGAGAGGCGGGGAGTAGATAAAGCTGGAGCCAGCATCATGAGTTCTGCACTGCCGTACAACTCCCTGTCAGCTCGGCTGAGTCCCTGCAGAAGAGCTTTGGACTTGGAACACGAGCAGCTAGCCATACGAAGGCTGTCTTCTCCATTGAGTCTTGACCGGCTCACTGCTCCTCCTCTTCCTCGGCGACCCTCAGCAATTCCTGGCTACCTGCTGTCACCCTACAAAGAGCAACAGGACCAGATCCAGCAGCAGCAGCAGCAGCATCAGCACCGATTATCTATATCTGTCTGCTCAGAAGCCTCCCTGGCGCCCCCTGCACCTGCACCTGCGGGCGCAGCCCCGCCCTGCTGCCGCCCAGTAGGAGTCATGCACCTCATGCGCCTGGGTCTCCTGGCCTTTAGCTGCCTGTTCTGGGCAGCCGGCTTGGCCATTTTCACGTTGGGCGTTTGGGCACAAATTTCACTGGCGGACTACATGCTGTTGTCTGCGAATCATTATCCCAATGCCCCGTTCATCCTGCTGACCACAGGTGCGGCAGTCACCACCTGGGGCTTCCTGGGTTGTCTGGGTGTAGCTGCCAACCTACCCTGTGTGCTCAGGGCTTATGGGTACTTTCAACTGGCTGCACTTGTAGGCGGGTTAGCAGCTGGACTGTCTGGCCTCTTCTATCGCGAGGACATAGCTGGAGGATTTCGCAGCGGGTTACAGCGAGCGGTGGCAGGATACGCAGACGATGAAGGCCGTGCCGATGCACTAGATAGCCTCCAAAGGTCCCTGAAATGCTGTGGAGCCGAGGGATGGCGCGACTGGCTCACTTCTGACTGGGCTCTCCAACACATCATCTTCCCACCAATGGAGAACAGTACCTCTGTGTACCTGCCAGACAGCTGTTGCGTGAGGCGGAAGGGTTGCAGGAACCGACCTCTGCCATCAGATGACAGTGAAGGAGTGGCGGCTGCAGGAATTCACCCGCACGGCTGCTTCCGCAAAGTGTTCAGTTTGGTCAATGACAACGTCTTCCATATTGCTGCAGCTGTTTTGGGATTAGCCTTCACCCAGATTGGAGGAATCACCCTGGCTTGTCTGCTGGCGAACAGAATGGCACCGAGGCAACACCGACGTGCGGCTGTGCATTAATGACCAATTTTAAAAATTAGACAGCCAACACCAGGGACACTGTAAATTTGTAAATAGATTTGGAATGAACATAATACACATGGCACAATGTCCTGATGCTTTATTCAAAATGCTGGAAAAAGTATGAGCTGCTGAGTCTTCATCTCAGTTAAGTCAGGACACCTCTGAGTGTATATCACTATTCTGCCATGGTCATTTGTTACAGGAAACAAGAACAGTTGTTTCCAAATTATCATCATTTTGTAAATTTTGTTTGTAGTCAGTTAATGCCATGGTTAGGTTAGTTTGACCAATGAGATGTAACTGCTCAGTCTGTCTTTGCCTGGTACCCAGTTTTGAAAATGTTGGGAGAGCTGCATCCTCTGAGAATTTTTGGCATTTTCTTACCTCCAAAGAAGTAATCTGACATCATGAATTGGTTTCAAACACCAGGTGGCAGTACAATGAGGATTTTCTCTGTTTTGCAGTATGATTTGGTTTGAGAAATCTTGAAATAATGGCATGGAGTAATGCTTCTTTATACAGAAGACATCCAAACATGACAACATGGTATTCTAAACAATATTACAGATGCTACCAGCTGTTTTTTTCCTCACGTGATGAAGGTTGGTTGCCTCTACATCCATATCCTGTAGATTTTGTATTGCATAGACTATACATATAAACTACACTGTGTAGGAATGGTGCTATAGGAAAGAGTTAAATCTGTTGCCATGTGTGATAATTTGTGTCTGAGGCTGCTTAGGTTTTTTTTTTTTTTTTTTTTTTTTTTTTTGTGTTGTATAATAAGCTGGAAAAGCTGTAATGATTTTACTGTGCATTGATCAGAGATTTACAAATATTTCTGCATCACATGTCACCATGATGCCTCTGCTGTGCTTATATGGTCTGAAAAACAGTTTTAGCTTAAATGGCTAAATTATGGGTCTTTCAAACATTTCCTCTGTCCACGTCAAGCATGAAACACTGAGTAGAATTCTGGAACAAAAATTTCCTTATCCATTTTGTGAAAATATAATAATATTTAAGTTTATGTGCATTATGAGGTTTACCTATATCAGTTGAGTTGATACAAATCCATTATCAACAGAAGAAGCTCCCCATCAAACATAATCTCACATTTCCTACTGAGAATCGGCTATTTTTATTGCTGTTGTATTATATATCCTGCACTTCTTTCTTCTTCTTCTTTTCCTTTCGGCTTTCCCTTCAGGGGTCACCACAGCGAATCATCTGCC